>JARFXV010000844.1:0-306945 GCA_031761425.1 Cosmopolites sordidus | reverse complement strand
CGATTGTAAGAACAGTTAATCGAACTTGACAACATATTGGGGTATTATTGGGATATTATTGGGCTCTGTGAAACATGAAGAAAAGGCGAAGAGTTAATTAAACTGGAACCATCTGGACACGTACTCTACACCCGAGGTACGGGGAATGGACGATGCCGGGAAATTGGATTCCTCATTAATCGAAAGCTGAAGGACAGTGTAGTAAAATCTGAAACTATATCTCACCGGTATATCTAGCCTAATGCGTCATTCAGCTGAATAAAAAGTTTTGGCCCCAAATCGTTCAAGCTTATGCACCAACCACATGGCATAGGGATGAGAAAATTGAGGAATGTTATGATGATGTGGCCCAGCTTTTATACAAGGAGAAATGTAGTACAAAATCCAGATATGTGATTTTAATGCCAGAATTTGAACAAGAACTGGTGAAAATGCCCATATGAAACTGGTGAGCGAGACAATAGAGGTGATAGATTGGTTGACTTTGTTGAAGGACAAGAACTTTATATTATGAATTTGTTCTATAAGAAAAATATCAGCAGAAAATGGACATGGAAAAGTTCAACTCGACTCACAAGTGAAATCGATTACATCGTGACCAACGATAAAACAATATTTTACCATTGTACTGTCCTCAACAATTTTAATGTTGGAAGTGACCACCGAATGACATGAGCAAATGTTAGGATTAATTGTCGAAGAGAGTGCAAAAGAATGGTAGGGTCAAAGAAGGGCAAAGTGGATTCTGGGAAATTGCTAGAGAGAGGCAACGATTTTGAGATTGCTTTGTCAAACCGCTTTGCTGTTTTACAAGATTCGGAGGAGGTGCAGATATCCGTTCAATATGAAGAAATCTCCAACAATATGCTTGAAACAGCTGCTTCAATAGCACCAGAAGAAAAATGTCTCAAGCAGACACAAGTCTCCAGCGAGACCACTGATTTAATGAGGAAATGACAAACAATGAGAAATGCAGGGAGTACTTTTGGCAGGGTCGAGTATGCTGAGCTCTGCAAAACTATAAGAAAACGTATCAGGGAGAACAGGCGCCGATTCAACATGAAGTTAGTGTAAAAACCCTGAAACAATACAAAATAATTAACAAGGTTAAGCAGAAGCTGAGAAACAAAAAACGCAAATTTATGCCTTATACGCGAGGATGGCACAGTGTGCAGGACGGATACACAAATGTTAGAGGTTGTCAGAAAATTTTATTCCCAGTTATATGAAGATCAGAATCAATCGAAGACAACAATACCCACGGAAGAACAAATGCCAGATATCCTAGTGGAGGAAGTAACAAATGCTATAGAATCGATGAAAAACGGCAATGCTCCACGTTAAGCAAGGTCAGACGTTACATAAAACACTGGCAAAATTTTACTCAAAATGCCTCAAAGAACAAAAAGGTCCCGACTTATAGAAAATGCAGAAAATGCAGAAATTTATATATATATTATATATATATATATATATATATATATATATATATATATATATATATATATATATATATATATATATATATATTTATATATATATATATATATATATATATATATATATATATATATATATATATATATATATATATATATATATATATATATATATATACCAAAATACGGGCTACCAAAATTTGTAGTTCTGCTGCTGCAATATATTTGCACAAATGTATTTCTTAATAAAATCTTTAATGTATTTCTTTTTAATAATAATAATTTTAGTTATAAGCTCCGTGGACCTTGGAGCAGCCTGTGTTTGTCGTCGAGTAGCTTTTAGAAAGAGTGATTCTGTAGTTACGTCTTCGTGTTACGCATTTACCTCTACGCCAATGCCTTTTCCGTCTACTATTCAACGTTGAACAATTTCCGTGGCCAATTCCAGATCGAAACAGAATCTCCGATGGGTTGAAGCATTTCGAACAACCGGATCTGTTATGAACAGGAAACCACCTGGCCTTCCCCGTGTCTTTAAGACACCAATGTTGAAACAGTAAGAAGGGCAGTTCTTGCGTTCCTCAGCGTTCCACTAGGTGCCGAGCTTCAGCTCTGGGTATGTCCCGTAGATCGCTACAATGCATTCTGCATAACGACTTGAAAGTTCATCCCTACAAAATAATGATTGTGCAACAGTTGACCGAAAGGAATTTTGCCCACCACAAAGAGTTTCGTGCGAGAATGCGTGCCAATTTTGCTGATGATCCTGATGCCGTGATAATGATGAGTGGCGAAGCATATTTTCATATAAATGTATATATAAAAAAGCAGAACTGTAGGTACTGGCGGGCAGTGAATCCACAAGAGCTTTACCAAAGACTTCTTAGTGAGAAGTGATTTATAGTAAAATAGTGGCAGTGTCAACAACTTCAACGGTGACAAATAAACATGGGAGAACTACGTTTCCAACAAGATGGTGCCACAGCTCACACGACGAGAGCATTAATGGAATCTGTTTGACAAATATTTTCTCAACATGTGATCTCCCGTTTTGGCGTTATTTCTTGGCCCCCATGCTCTTTAGAATTGTCTGCTTGCGACTTTTTTTTGTGGGGTTACCTTAAATCTAGACTGCATGCTAACAAACCATGCATAATAGAGAAACTGAAATTTGCTATATATAATGTTATGATTAGGTGAAAATGTTTCCTCTGCGCCACTCTGTATACTTACTTACTGTATACTTACATATAGTAATATTTTAATCTCCATAAAAAATGTCATCTATACCATGAGAAAAGTGACAGCAAGAAGATTTTCATGGTATAAAATGTATTTTTTCTTCTTGTTCGATTACTAAAGTATTCCAGAATAATGCTCTTTGACAGTATAGAGGATCGTTTGAAACTCTTTGTTCTTGACAAAAACTTGACTAGGCTTTTATAAAAACCACCCAAATATAAATAATATAATAATAATAATATAAATATATAATAATATATAATAATAAAAACATATAAATATAAATGCGAAAGATTGCGTTGTTCAAGAATATTTTTTATTTTAATTCGCGTTTGCTGTTCCCATATTTTTACGGTGCATTTTATAATATAATTATAGTGTATATTAACTATACACGCTATTGTACTTCGCAATATAGATAAATAAAAACTATTCAGTTTCTGAAATGTCAAGATGAAAAATAGAGCTCTCAAATTCATATTAAATCAACATTAAAACATACTGCTGAGAGAGATTTTTTAAAAATTATGTCCAATATGTAATGTACAATAAACATCAAATAAATCTTTGTATTAAAGTGGATTATAGTTGATATTTAGTAAATCACATTATTATTATACATCCATGTAATAACGTTCCATCCATAATAACATAACTTTCACCTAAATTGTCCGATGTTCCAAATTAAAAACGACTGAGTCTGTTTCGATTGTTTCACGAGAAGGACATCCGAGTTTAATTGATGAGTTCTTATAAAACAAAACCGGTATTAAGTTATAGATGAATTTTTCTCCCCAGTGATTGAACAAGACATAGTTTGTTTAGTATCACCTGTATTTAATAATATAGTTGATTACAATATCTTCATAATTTGGATATATTTACTTAACCTTTGTTTGAATACTTTAAAATAAAATGTGTAAAGTTTTAACTTATAGTGAATAAAATTAAATATAAATCAGTTTCTGCTTATTAAATAAGTATTTGATTTTCAATTATTTGCAAGGCAAAACCATAATGATGCTAACTATGTTAGCATCATCAGGAGATGATGATAAATAGTAGATTACATCATCTTCTTGATGATGCTAATATGGTTAGTGAAACGTGCGTCGAGAAGTTTAAAAAACTGATTTGGTGTTAAAGTGGTAAATCTCTTCGAGTTTACAATTCTTTATTGTTTATCGGTTACATTAATTAAATACATCATACAATACCTTCATATTTCTGCAGTTCAGTACTAATATTTGATTCCCCAGGTATATACCACCTTTTCCGAATAACTATCGGAAAAGGTAAACTATTTAAAGACTAATATTTTTCCAACCATTAATTTAATTTAATTTTGGTTTTTTTGTTGATAATTTTAATTTTGGAACGCCTTTTCCATTCACACCAAATAGGTTCAGCTTTAGTAGTTTTAATCATCTCGTGATGGCGTAAACTTGGTAATGAAACGCGTATCGAGTGAGTTCAAAACTTCTAATTTGGTTTTGCATTTGGGTAAAGCATTTTCACTGTATACAAATTTAGACATAATTATTATATTTGTTATTTCACATGTTTTTAGGAATGAGAAATGCACTACCAAATGCTCGAATAATGATTCATCAACCATCAGGTGGAGTTACTGGTCAGGCTACCGATATCAAAATTCAAGCAGAAGAGATATTAAAAATCAAAAAACAAATTAACAAACTATACGAAAAACATACAAACATGCCTTTGGAAAAGGTAGAAATGAGTTTAGAGAGGGACAATTTTATGACACCACACGAAGCAAAAACCTTTGGTCTCATTGATAATGTAATGGTAACATCTGCAGATAACAAACCAACAATTACAGAAATACAAAAAGAAAAAAGGTTGGATATGAAATTGATAAAAATTTGATAAAAGAACATATACATTTTTTAGATGAAACAGCTATTAACTCGTTTCTATCTACCTAGCAATATAATGTGTTTGCTTTGATTTGTCACATATTTGTTTAATATGTCATGAAAAATAAAATCAATAAAACAGCCTCATTAGAATCTATTTTATATTCTAAATATTTAGTTTCACAATAGAGACATTATTATAACATTTCCTCTTGTATTATACACTTGTAGACAAAATTTGAATGGCAGAGCAAATTAATTTTATGCTTATTGTAAGGATAATTAATTTTGTGGCAAAATTTTTATTCGAGCTCGGTATAAGTGCGAACGAATTATGGATGAATATAGGTAGTAGAAGATGACGCGAGTTGATTTTTCATTAATTTAAGGCTCTTTAACGACAATGTTAGCATTTAGCTAAACGACTAGAGTGATCCATAATTCTTACTCTCCTTAGTTTACATAATCTGGATTTTCTTAACTAGTAAAATAATTTTAAAAAATCAGCCGAGAAGAACAATTTTTAAAGATTCTCCTGAGTCCTATGTAGTCTAAAGTGAATAATAAAGGAAATATCAAAAAAGAACTGCTTCTATACTTTTTAGCTATTACAAATTCATGTTATGATGTGTATTGAGACTGATAAAATATGAAATATAGTAATATTTAATTTCTGATTTTTAATTACTTAATGATAACATATTATAAATATATATTGTTGATTATCTTGAAATGCGAACTATAATCTGCTGAGTAATATCCCGAATGGCCTATCTTCGTATCAACTCTACGTTGGTAAGTGACGAATAACCTTTAGTCATAGAGTGCTAGATCTGGTAAAAATACTGACCAATACCCAGGTGGCAGCAATTCAGCAATACTTTTTCAACATGAAGTGGAAAGTTGTTAAAATATTTACCTAGGTCCATTATAAGTATAAAGTTTTAAAGAGATAAGTTGATAAAGTTCCGCAATGATAGGCAATGATATCCATTATTTGAATGGATATTGGATTTGCTACCGAAACTTCAGATATTTTTTATACATTATATTTTTATACTATACTTTTGATGGTCCCAGATTGAGAGGGCTCGTCCTTACCTTATTGGTTTTTGACATTGTCGATTTTTTTCCACTGTAATCTAAAAAAAAATTGTTTTGAAACAATTTGTTCCTCAACCTGATTATTCATGGTTAACGTTTTATTACTGTTTTGTAAGGTCGCGTGCTTTTTTAAAACATTTAAAAAGTTTTAAAAGAATCAGTTTAAAAAATACCCGTACACGAACATTTTTCAGATTGTTCATGAATAATTTTAGTGCACCACTTAAAATTTGCAAAATCCTTCAGTCATCATTAAACGTCAACAAGCGTCTCCCAATAACAGTTTCTAACCTTAAGTCGTCATCAGTTGGGCTCGAGTAGAACGTTTGAAAGCAACTGATGAAGGCCTGACCAAAGGTTATGATATCGGCCAAATTGGCTGTAAAGCAGCATTTAAACGCAGCTCACGGAGGAAGAGGAAAAATTATTCTTGTTTTTTTGAATATTTTTAATATACTCCACGAGGCCACAATATTCCATGCATACCTGGTACCTGAATGGGGCCTGGGACGGGTCACGAAGGGTTTCACACAGTAGTACTGTTACGAACCGCCGGATGGCGCGAGATTGCATTTAAATGCTGCTTTATATTCGTATTGGGTCAATCCTTCAGTTGCTTTTGAATATTCAACTTGAGCTCGACTGATGGTGGTTTAAGGCCAGAAACTGGTATAGGGAGACGCTGGTTTATTTACGATTGCTACATATATATATATATATATATATATATATATATATATATATATATATATATATATATATATATATGTATATATGAGGGGGAGGGTAGTCTTAACCGACTCGTTGAATAAAGCGACTATCAATTTTCTTAGAGTAGCGGTCTGGATTTTTTAATGAAACTCTTTTTTCACAAACGCCGAGCTTGTGGAATTCCACATCCATACATAAAAAACTTATGTTGGAATGCAGTCTGCTTCGCGAATATCGATAAAATCCCATTTTATGTCGTATGTTCTTTCAACAGTCCTTTTTAAAGTTTAATAATACATCATGATTTTCACACCACACTTTGAATTAAAATTTTAATGTAATAAAATCGGACAAAGAGAAGTTTGAGCTCATGTTTTTTAATAACTTGAGCCAAATAGAACTTGCTTTGCAAAAGGAAATAATACATTTCCGAAGGTTCAGCATTTATGAAAAAAAATATATATTATTTTCAAATAATATTCTAAGAGGACAATTGAAGAAAAAACTGAATTTTTTAAGAATATTTTTTATTATTATTTTTGTCTAGTATTGTAGATATGTATATGACATGGTATAAATACAAAATTTAGCTCCATTATTAGGTTAATTCTGATAAAACAATGGCAGTTATAAAACAAATTTTTATATATACTTACTTTGTAGCCGTGCTAGTGATGAATGCTTCGTTGAAGATATTATTCAAACCATCAAATATATCTGAAGAGCTTCAGCAGTATATATTAGGCACCAGTTCAAATTATGTACTTTGTAATATTTTCGTACCAAATAACAGATACACTGATGGTAGTAAAGAGTTTTTGCAGTTTAATAAATGTGTGAAATATATCATGACTTATGAGGCAGCGAAGTTTATTGTGAGGGATACCGAACATATCCTCACGATCATTATTTTATCGGAACTTAAATATATCATGTCGATACTTGATAAAAATATCTCAAATGGAATTATTTTGAAAATATGGGAAAGTTCAAGTTTTTAGTTTTTAACGAAACATCAAGAGCGGAATTATTGAAAATTTCTAAATACGTGTGGGGCAAAAGTATTTTAAATTATGTTTTCGTCAAAATAAATGGAAAATCTACTAGTATTATTCAATATAATCCATTCAAAAATGAGTTAGTATTTCATAAAGGAAATTATGTCAGTGGTAATGAAGAATATCATCTTAAACTTAACAATATGAACGGATATCCTATAAGGTTATTGATTTATCCTAATCACAATTATGATGATTTCGATTCTGATTATTTAACAGAGTTGTCAATACAAACATTTTTCAACTGCTCATTAGCATACATTCCTACCAGAAAATACCGTGATATACCATCAATAAGAAGGTCATTAGTTGACACTCAAACTGATTTCTGCTTAAGGACATTACCAGTGCGAACATCCCCATTATATGTTGAACTGGATCGTTTAACCACATGGTCATATTCCATCAAAAATGATCCAATAGTAATTTTAGTGCCAAGCCCAAAGCGTGTAAGCCTCTGGGACAATCTCTTTAATAATATATTATCATTTAAACAAGTTATAATAAAAACAGTCTTAATTTTTTCTGTAGCACTTCTTGATAAGTTGCTGTCTCTAAAACGAGTCAGTTTCACTGAAAATTTAATGTTTTTTCATCATGACGTTGCTTCAAATATCTCCTCATTCCAAATGTAGAAGAAAATCGTTTATAAGAGTATCATGGTTGTATTTTTGCATAATCGTGCAGATAATTAACGAGGTTATTATTTTGAGATACATTTTAAGTAACGTACGAGCCCCCAGTATGCTTACATTAAACGATTTAAGGAGATCAAACTTACCAGTTTATTATTATGCTGGAAATTTCAAAAATTTTAATTTTTCAATGCTGCAGCGTATTCCGAAAGACACATGGTCCGATATGATTCTGGCAAATAAAGGAAATGTAGCCTTAATAGGACCTTTAATTGACGTGAATTACTATTTAAATCAAATTCGAGCCAATCGAAAATATGAAGTTTTAAAGGAAATTGCTATACCCTGCATGGCAGGTCATGTCGTAAAACGTCGTTCTCCCTATATTTCGAGATTCAATCTGTTAAAACTAAGGCTTAAGGAATTTGGAATTTTTAAAATGAACTCGTTAACTAAGTTTGAGAAAGATACTTTAAAAAAGCACAATATAGGTTTTAGAAAATTGAAGGGATTATTTTATCTTTATCTTTGTGGTTGTGGATTGTGTTCAATAATATTTTTATTGGAAATTGTTATTGGATGTTGTAAAATGATACCTGTTAATCATAATGGTTAATTTGGTAGAAATTATATATAAATAAATGATACAAATATGCACCTACTTAATGCCATTCAAATTAAAATATATTTTTAACCTTTATTATGGATGAAAATTGACTACTTGATTAGGACTTGATATGACTTAGGAGGGTATTTAGGAGAAATGTGTTTTTCTGACGACGAAGATATAATCACTAGTGTTAATTATATGGTTATGCAAGTTGATCCTGGGGGAAAAACGGAATATTTTTATGGAAGCAAAACACAATTAATTTTTTTGTAAAAAATATTTAATAACATAAAAATCATCAGTCTAACATCCTATTTTGATATACAGAAAATAGTATCTTCAAGTGATGGTTATTTTCACGAACACACATTTGGAGTTCTCAAAAGTTTGCCTCCCTTCTTCTCAAGGCTTCTTCATTGAGCTCTTCTATCCGATCGCGTATAGCGGTCATTAATTCTTTCAGTGTACCTTACCTTCGTGAGTGTGAAACTTACATTCGGACACGTATTATTTCAAGTACCCCCCGATGTATAAATCACACATAGAAAGAATCGGTGACCGAGAAGGCCACGGATATCGACAGATCGACATACCTCTTGTTGATCCCTCGTCTCCGAAGTTTGGGTTTGAAAAGGTTTTCAAATATGATTTCGTTCGTGATTTGAATTAAAAGCTAGTATGGCTCCATCTTCGAAAAAAAAATGTTCCGAAAATTCCACACTTACCAATACCACACTATATCGTTGTTCTTGGAATGTGTAGTGGTCTCTGGTGCAATTCAAGAGGATTTTCTAAATCCAAAATGGATAATTTTGTTAAATCAAAGATATTTTATATTTATTTAAACGCAATTTAAAGCAATTTATTTAAACCTAGACCGCAAGGGTGAACTCCTGTGATAAGTTAGAGGTCGGAATATAATAGTAGCACTCCAACCACTAGTTGGCGTTACCGTATAACGTTCACCTATATTGGCCGATTTTCGGAAATTAAAGACAACTATGTCTGGTTCGATTACTTCGCTCAAGGGTCAGCTAGAGACCCCCAGAAACTAAAAAGTGCCCACCTCAGGGTCGAAATTTCATTAGAAACTAGTAGGAGTCTCCGGGATAACTAAAAAACCTGGCTGAAAAAGTCGAAGTCGATTACTTCGAGCATCCTAGGTCAGCAAGAGGCTTTCAAACTGTACAAAATCCAGCCCGTATGTAGCCGTTTCGGGCTACAATCTCAGGCAAAATAAGTAGGAGCTCGAGGGCTATCTTAAGTTAAAGTCTAAGTCTAACATTACTTTGATGACAACTCCAGATTGAACCATCAGAGAGTGTACATCTCTCTGATTGTTCTCTAAAGTGTGGCAAACGTTTGCTAAACGTTTAGAATTCGTTAGAATCTTTAAGTGACACAAAATGCTGGGTAGTCATACGAAGACTTAGTACAGTGTTGCGCTGAGTATCTAGAATTGCATCAAGATGCATTATCTAACCAACGCAAGGAACTCAACGAAAACACCGTCTTAAACATAAAGTTGCTTGCAGTTCTGCAGGGTAAAATCAGTGAATTAGAAGTATTTCTAAAAACTGCCGGTAACGCCAGCGACGTTGGCGTTTTTGTTAAAACACTAGTAGTTGAAAAGAAAAAAAAAACTCCAAAAATCACACCACAAATTATTGAGATCCGGACCGATCCCGATGAAGGAGATCAGCAAAAAAATCTTCAACGACGGCGGATTCCAGCAGGAATCCGCCAAATTAAGAAGGAAAGAAAGAAAAACAGCCCGGGCTCCTAAGAAAAGCCAACCTCAAGAAACATCGACTGTTTCTTCCACCTCCTCGGTTTTGACCACCAAGCAAGATGTACCATCGGAGACGGAAGAAACCTCAAGCCAAGCTCTAGAACCATCATCCGGCGCAGAAACCAAACCAACGCTATTTATCTTGCGAGATAAAGCGGCCTTTCAGGAAGTGATGAGCTTCCTAAAGAAAAAAGTAGCTGTCGGGCCAGCCACAACGAAACTGGATGGGGTGTTGGTTGCCTCCAAAATGGAACCAGACAGAATAGCCATCAAAAAGCTGTTCGACGAGATAGGTTATTCCTGCTACTCAACAGCAACCCGAGGCAAAAAAATCCTCCTGTCCAGGAAACGATCCCGACTGATGATGTCGGGATGGAATTCCACCATCAGAGGCTCTATTCAATAAACATCACTAGATAGTACACAAAAGAAAAGAAACCCATCGTAATAGTACAAGTCACTGTACCAGGCGATGGGAAGAAAATCTTAGATTCTTAGATTAGAAAATCTAAAATCTAAGATTACTGAACTCTGCCACCAGCCCGTCAGGATAGAAGTTTAGAAGAGAAAATCAGTAGTCAATTCTGCAAATAAGACGCAAAACAAAATGCGCCCCAAGAATCAAGTGCAAAAGCTAGAGCGACCAGAAAGAATCTGTCGGCCAGACGGATCAAGTTTAAACACAAGTCAATACCATGTCTGGACATGCTAATAAACTTCAGAGGGTTCTGGATCTAATTCAGTCGCAATTGAGTCCTCTCCTTTACCACAACAACCAGTAAATTATTGGTACCAGAATCCCAGCATCGATGACAACGCCACACAAACCCAATGCACCTTTCGACCTCAGAAGAAAAAAGGCGAAAGAACGCGTTTTTCGTCATGCCAGCTCGCCAGATTTTGGGCTTTGCGGCCTTGGTCTAGAAAAATCTTCTAAAATAACCTCCTAAAATCTTATAGATTTCTCTCTCAGCTGTTAAATCAGAAGCTCCTGGACTAGATAGAAGGCCTCAACAAACAAAACCCTCAAGATCAAGCGCGACATCAATAGAAACGAGGAGCCGCAAAGGCTAGCTCAAAAACATGGGTAAATAATCAGACTACTTTGAGGGAGGAGCATTGGAGCTTAACTTATGAGTTCTGAAAGAACGAAACTCGTCTCGAGATGTGAATTGATTTTTTCTCCTAGTAATCGAAGAAGACATAGTTTATACTACCTGTATTTAAAAACACAGTTAATTTTTATATATTGATAATTTTATTTATTAGTTATCCCATTTAAATGGATATGAGCTTTATTGCTCATGATGATGGTCAAATCTTCCGACTCTTTAAACATGTAAAGCATTGATATTGAGCAAATGTGAGGCGTTCTTGATGGTCCCATTCTTTCCACTATTGAACAATTATCAACTTAAATGGGTAAAAGCACAAACTCTTATGCAAAATAGGCTTTACAATACGTTTACTCATCTCCAGTTCAGAAGCGTTCTACTTATTAGAACGAGTGAGACTTCACATAATCGCCTCCTTCACCTTATCCATATTCCGAGGTATGCGCGCCGATCGAAAAGAACCAGGTGGCTGTGTTTTCCTTAATGAACTTCCTGTTGAAGTGAAGGCTGAATACTTAATTACGGAAACACCAATTTTGACTAACTTTTTCTCTCTTTGTACTAGCCGGTTACTACTCATTCCAAAAACGACCGTTTTCCATGGATTTCCTTGTATAACATATGTCAATTACATAATTATGTTATTGAACCGGGATCGAATCCCGTACTAGGCAAAAAAGTTTTTCTAAAATTCTTGTGATTGTTTCTAGGTAAGAGTGTAAAATCTGACAAGGAATCACCCCTCAGTCACGCCAGTTCGAGGCTGGGTAAGGCCGGATGCCTTCTGAGAGGTTTTCTACGTTGGTCACTCGCCAGTCGGTAGGCTTCTCGAGATACTTTCGGTTAAGCACAAAACCAAGGGTTGATAGCCCAAGGGGGGTGCTGACCGGGGTTTTCGGTAGCTGATGACCGTGGTTCGGAACCCACGTTAAGCTGTAGGTCCAGTCGCTAAATAACCTTCTCAGTTGCTGATGCGCCTCTAACCCCAAAACTTTACTTTTAATTATGTTATATATTATATATTATGTTTACAAATTTTTTGTGTCATATAATTTTACTGAAAAATAAAATTGTTGTGAGCGATTTTAATACCCCTTTTTATGTTGGAACAATTATTCGTGGCCCTCCGTAAGAAAAACTTAACGCCTAATTTTTTTTTACCCTTTTCTTATTTTATGAAGTTATGAAGCAAAAGTTAAAAATATATAAATATTATATTTTTGGTTGAAAAATAATATTTCAATAATTGAGACAATTTTTGGTCAAACATAGGAGAGATGGGAGATAGAGAGAGAAGTTCATTTTAGTATTAACGATTTTGTTAACAACCAATACCACGGATTTGAGTTTTAGAAGTTTCGTTTGACATGAGTTCAGTTACTTCATCCACGATACTTTCAAGTTGTTTTAGTATAAGCTGTTGTGTAAATAAAAAAAATATAAAAATATATAAAAAGAATTTATAAAAATCATATCCAAAAGAATGGTTTTTTTTGTATAGTATTTAAGGGTAGACATTTGTCCAACATTTTATTCTTTTATTCTGCATATTTTTTTGAATAAGTTACTATTTCGAAAGCTACTTTTGTATTTTATTTATCTAAAATGTTATTTCAAACGGATTACTTAAACCTGTATCTACGGATGAATGTATGTATATATATATATATATATATATATATATATATATATATATATATATATATATATATATATATATATATATATATACGAGGGTAGAGATAGATAATAAAATGAAATGTTATTTTTTTAATCTAAAATCGATTTAAACTTCAGCGTAGTTTTCTTTTAATTCCATATAATATATTTCGTCTAAAATTTTTTCAACCAAATGTATGACTTGTCAAACTCTGCCAAATAGTCCTCTGTCTCGGCGACTATCTTTTCACTTGATATACATTTCTTTGCTAGCTATTCCTTCATGTTTGGAAAGAGAAAGAAGTTGTAGGGGGTCAAATCCAGAAAACGAATGGGAGCATTGTGATTGGTGAACCATCATTCTTTTATTTATCAAATGAGGGTGTTTCTATCAACTGCTGAAATTTGACAAAGAATGTAGCATAATATTCTCCTGATTGCCTTTCCTTGCTCCAACTAGTCAATGAAGATCACGTCTTGCGAATCCCAGAAAATAACTATAGCCATGACAATGACCTTTTCGGCCGATAGAAGCATCTTTGAATTACAGATTGCTGTGAAGTGGTAACTTGATTCCGTTTTTGGTTTACACTAAGTAAACAAAACAACTAACAGGGTGATAACTTCATCATCCCGCAATGTTGATGTAGGATGTCTATGTCTCATTAGTTTAAGAATTTTATGATGTCAATAATCTTTTTAACCTTCATTCAACGATCAACAAATATTATATCATAGATTTTGTTGATCATATCCTCAGAAGTAATCTCAACGAGGAGTCTTCAGAGCGGAGCGTCACTCGTGCTGGTTTGATCACATCGAAATTTATGAACCATAAAATGTGTAGGAACAGAGTCTACGTAATCCTTTTTGATTTTGTGGCTTTTTCAATTGGACTCTTCACTCGAAGCGGAATGGATTGAAACCGAAATGATTTACGCACAATCGCTATCATTCGTAAAAAATATATCAAAATAATCGCAGGTTTGAATAATAAAGTTATACATAAATTTCGAAACTAGAAATGTCAGTAATAACCACTGAAAAACAGTGCTCGTGATTTTGGAGCAATATCCTGGTTAAACAGGATGCTTTGATCTAATTTTCATAAACTTTTTTTAATAGTTTCAGAAATTTTCGATATCAAATCAGCATATTTATTTGTGATTTGCCTGTGACTTAAATAATTAATGAGAAGTACCCCTCATTAACTTACTAGGGCAAAAATTAAGTGCAACATTTCTTAGAGACAATGAATCCTTATGGTATTATTCTATATTTTGTACTTTGGACTACGTATCAAAATAGACGCAAAATAGACCCAAGTTATAAATTAGATCGGCAGTTCCCATTTCATTTTTCTTAATTTTTCATTTCTAGGTCAAATGCAACTATATACTGGTAAAGACACCGGAATAACCTTTGTAAATAATCAACAGAAGTATAGTATAGATTGGTTAGCTTTTTTTTAATGAATTTTTGTTTAGTGAATTAAATCCACAACTGTTCATTCTTCATTTTTAATATATTTTTGATAGGACATTTAAACATTATCATTTTGCATCCACTCTGGGGTTCTAATTGAATAAAATAAAAGTTTTATACCAAGGCAATAATAAATAATTCATATGGGTGTTCTTGAAATTCAAGATTCAATAGCATATATGGTCGTAAGTTAGGATTCAATCGAGCTGGATTAGGAATAGCATCGTAAACTTAATGCATATATTATGAGAGCGTAGTATTATGGTAAATAACGCACGGCAGAGCTCCGCCGGGTAAATTTGCTATTTCATCATTTCTAAAAAATCGAGTAGCCGTAGAGATCTCCCTATTTATTTTTTATTGAACTACTTCAATTTAACTTTTAGGTATATGTGAATTTTGTATGTATCGAATGCTTGATTTTTTAATGCAAAAAAAGAATTCAAAGTTAAATCCCTAGTCGGCTTATTTAAGAATTATCGAAACAATTAAATTTAGATTTAGTTCAGAAATATTTGGATACTCGCTAATGAATTTTTCAGAATTCTAAGTAAAGTAGTAATTATTCGAAAATCTTCAAGTAAATTGATATAGAAAAATATCAGATATTATAATTTGCTAACTAGAAGCAGATGTTTTCAAAAAATTCTCAAACAAACAACACAACCTTTCAGATTTCTTGTAAAATAGCGTCTTTACTGGGTTTGTATATATATATATATATATATATATATATATATATATATATATATATATATATATATATATACATATATATATATATATATATATATATATATATATATATATATATATATATATATATATATATATATATATATATATATATATATATATATATATATATATATATATATATATATATATATATATATATATATATATATATATATATATATAATATATATATATATATATATATATATATATATATATATATATATATATATATATATTATATATATATATATATATATATATATATATATATATATAATATATATATATATATATATATATATATATATATTATATATATATATATATATATATATATATATATATATATATATATATATATATATATATATATATATATATATATATATGTATATATATATATATATGTATATATATATATATATATATATATATATATATATATATATATATATATATATATATATATATATATCTAATTGAACAATGACTTTCCCAAACTTTTTTAAAATTTAATATGACATTTTTTTCACAATTTTCAATTGACACATTTTTGACTTGTATGTGTATGTGCGTGTGTGTGTGGGTGTGTGTGTGTGTGTGTGTGTGTGTGTGTGTGTGTGTGTGTGTGTGTGTGTGTGTGTGTGTGTGTGTGTGTGTGTGTGTGTGTGTGTGTGTGTGTGTGTGTGTGTGTGTGTGTGTGTGTGTGTGTGTGTGTGTGTGTGTGTGTGTGTGTGTGTGTGTGTGTGTGTGTGTGTGTGTGTGTGTGTGTGTGTGTGTGTGTGTGTGTGTGTGTGTGTGTGTGTGTGTGTGTGTGTGTGTGTGTGTGTGTGTGTGTGTGTGTGTGTGTGTGTGTGTGTGTGTGTGTGTGTGTGTGTGTGTGTGTGTGTGTGTGTGTGTGTGTGTGTGTGTGTGTGTGTGTGTGTGTGTGTGTGTGTGTGTGTGTGTGTGTGTGTGTGTGTGTGTGTGTGTGTGTGTGTGTGTGTGTGTGTGTGTGTGTGTGTGTGTGTGTGTGTGTGTGTGTGTGTGTGTGTGTGTGTGTGTGTGTGTGTGTGTGTGTGTGTGTGTGTGTGTGTGTGTGTGTGTGTGTGTGTGTGTGTGTGTGTGTGTGTGTGTGTGTGTGTGTGTGTGTGTGTGTGTGTGTGTGTGTGTGTGTGTGTGTGTGTGTGTGTGTGTGTGTGTGTGTGTGTGTGTGTGTGTGTGTGTGTGTGTGTGTGTGTGTGTGTGTGTGTGTGTGTGTGTGTGTGTGTGTGTGTGTGTGTGTGTGTGTGTGTGTGTGTGTGTGTGTGTGTGTGTGTGTGTGTGTGTGTGTGTGTGTGTGTGTGTGTGTGTGTGTGTGTGTGTGTGTGTGTGTGTGTGTGTGTGTGTGTGTGTGTGTGTGTGTGTGTGTGTGTGTGTGTGTGTGTGTGTGTGTGTGTGTGTGTGTGTGTGTGTGTGTGTGTGTGTGTGTGTGTGTGTGTGTGTGTGTGTGTGTGTATGAGTGTGTGCGCATGCGCGTGCGTGTGTGTGTTCGCGTGTTCATCTCCCTAAAGCTCCAAAACTTTGTCCACGTCGCAGGAAGCGGATAACGGCTGAACTCAAACGTTTATTTCGGGAGCAGACAGCTAACAGGGCTCTGGTAGAAAAAAATCCCAGGACGTGCAGTGTTAACCACCGGCAACCTGGTCGGCGCCTGTTCACCCAGAGGGTGTGGCTGTACTCCACGCTTCAGGAGCTAACAATCCTTGGTTCTAAACTCCAAGTGGAAACACTGGACCTATAAGCTTACAAGCAACCATGATTCGTGCAAGTAATAACAATGCTACCCCAGGTGGTAACCACTCCACCCGTCGACAGCCGGCAACCGGGTACTCGTATTCTGGGGAACCTGGACTTTTGCGATCTCAAAAAATGTCGGAGCTTTTCGGTAAATTTTCATACAAAACACCTACATACATTGGCACCTTCAACATCAACACGAAGATCTAACCAGGAAAACTTCACAACCTAACTTCAGAACTTGACAGGCAAAAGATGCTTGTGCTTGTCCTACAAGAAACACGCATCACGGATGAGGACACTGTGGACTACGGGAACTATCGCATATTCAAAAGCAGGGCAGCCAAAGGACTCGTCAGGGGCGCTGCGCTTCTGGGCATGACCTTTGTGGTACACAAAGGGAAAGTCAACTCTATTAAAGAAATCACCCCAATAAACAATAGACTAATGACAATGCGCATACAGTGCGCCAATAAAAAATATACCTTAATCAACGTGCATGCCCCCACAAACGGGAATAACAAGAAAGACTCCAAGTCTACAGAGAAATTCTGGGCAACACTAGAGAAGAGAACATGTATGCGTAATTCTATTTCTTAGGTCCTGAATATCCTGCGGCGGAATTTTGTATACAGCTGTTTTTAAATAACCCCAAAGAAATAAATCCAGTGGCGTTATATCTGGAGATCTCGCCGGCCATTATACTGCGCTTCTTCTGCCTGTCCATTTGTCAGGAAACCTTTGATCTAGCCATTGTCGAACATGTAGTGCGTAGTGTGGTGGTGCGCGGTCATGTTAAAAGTATAAATTTTGTTCATCCAACAGTGGCTTTCTTCTTCAACGATTTGGGTTTCTGGGGACTGTGTTATAAGTAGATCGATTTCGTTTTTCAATAAGTTTAAGTACAATTCACCGGTTAAATTATCTTCAATAAAAATAGAACCTATTATCTCAATCTTTAGAATTCAAGTCCAAACGTTAATTTTTTGGTGAAACTGGGTATGACCCTCTCGAAACACATGTGGGTTGTTATTATCTCAGTATATACAGTTATGTTTATTTACAAAGTCTTTAAGGAAAAATGTTGCTTCATCAATGAAACAATTATTTTTTACATTTGGATCATTTTGAATTATATGTCATTATTTCACAGAACTAAACTCTTCTCTCATAATTATCTTCGCTGAGTTGCTGAAGAATACTAAATATGTATGTAACGAACCTGTTTTGTTTTAAAATTTTGTGTATGGAACCAATCGAAATATTTGTTAAAAACGTGACCGTGGAATTGAAGCGGTTAGATTGAAACAGTGAAATGACCTAAAATTTCAAACTGTGTAAAAGAGATTAATAACATTAATAACATTAAGAACTCTCGATTGCTTATTCACTTTGTTACACACGGACCCAGTCTTCAAATTATTGAACAAGTTTTATTATTTATTGATGTCATATACTTTTGTCTGGTTGCCTTCCATTAAAAACTCGGGCTGTTCTACGAACACACTTACCTTGAGCACCATAAATAAAAATAATTTAAATTTTCTCTTGTAAAGTATTCATCGTTAAATTCTGTCACTGTCACTGCAACTGACACCACTTGACAATCAGTTGAAAATCGGCACTTCTGATAAAAATACTTTTAATTTTAATAGTGTGCATTAAATAGTGCATTAATATAGTGTGCATTAAAATACAAATGAGCGGCGAGTTATAATAAAAAATCTCTTATTTTACTTTTTTTATTAGGAAAATAAAAATGTTGTGCGTAAAAAAAAATAAAACAACAAACATTGTAAATACAATGTTGCGATTCAGTTAGATACTTTTTAACATTTATTTTCCCCTCTCTTACGAGAACGGATCAACCAATTTTAGTTTTGTAAACGCAGTTTAATTAGGATTTTCAAAACCTTTAAAATGATTATGCAAAATAGGGGTTGTCAAAATAGGGTTGTCAATACAAATTTAAAATTTGTAGGTAGATGTGACTGGATGTAAGGAGGTGAAACATACAATATAACGGTTATTGGTTTTGAACTTCTCCCTCGATATCTAAATCTATATTAAAAACATAGAAAGTTCCCCCGCACTCCAAGTTGGTGCTTTGTCGTTCCCCCATCCGCCATCCAAAGCGCCAGCAAGCGTCTCCCAAGACCGGTTTCTGGCCTTAAGCCGTCATCAGTTGGGCTCAGCCTTAAGCTGTCATCAGCGCTCTCGCCTGGAGAGCGGATGAAGGGAATGACTAAAGGTATGACCATATAAATCCGCCATGTCGAATGGCAGCTGCAGTTATTTGCAGCTCTTGCAGGTCTCCTTATATCCAACATATATCCTTCATATATCGATCGTAATAGGTTTACATATGATTTATCTGCTCCCTGTCTAAGCAGTGCATTCATTATGGCATTCTTTGAGATGGAGACAAATGTTTTTTCGTAATCGATAAAAGCCAAACACAGTGGTATGGTGTATTCGTTGTGGCTTTCTATGGCCATCTGTACAACCTGGATGTGATCCATTATACTGAATCCACTTCTGAATCCTGTTTGTTTTTTTGGTTGCGCGTCATTCAGTTTTCTTAATATTTTTTAGATATTATCTTAGTGAAAACATTGTACATTACTGATAGAATCTTCTTGCGCTCCTTTTTGATGTAAAATTCAGTCAGTTTCAATGAGTCAGGTATTTTTTGTTCTTTGGGGTATTTCGAATATAATTTTGCCAGTGGTTTATGTAACGTCTGACCACCAGCCTTTAGCATTTCGACAGTTATACTGTCGTTTCCTGGAGCCTTACCATTTTTCATCGATTCTATAACATTTTTTACTTCCTCGACTAGGGTATCTGGTATTTGTTCTTCGGTGGGTATTATTGTCTTTGATTGGTTCTGATCTTCATATAACTGGGAATCAAATTTTCTGACAATCTCTAACATTTGCGTACGCACCCTGCACACCGTGCCATCCTCACGCATTAAGGCATACATTTGCGTTGTTTTGTTTCTCAGCTTCTGTTTAACCCTGTTAATTCCTTTGTTTTCTTTCAGGATTTTTTGCATTAGCTGCATGTTGAATCGGCGCGTGTCCTCTCTGATACGTTTTTTTATAGATTTGTAGAGCTCAGCATACTCGATTCTGCCAAAAGGACTTCCTGTAAATGGTTAAATCAATGGAATCACTGGAGATTTTTGTCTGTTTGAGACATTTTTTTTCTGGTGCTATTGAAGCAGCCGTTTGATGCAGATTGTTGGTGATTTCTTCATATTGAGCTGATATTTGCATCCCCTCCGGATCTTATAACAGAGCAAAGCGGCCCGACAAAGCAATCTCAAAATCGCTGACCCTCTCCAGCAATTTCCCAGAATCCACTTTGCCCTTCCTTGACCTTGCTCGTACCATTTGGTGGTCACTTTGCCGTATTTGATCGCCGTAAGCAATCTACCAAACGGACGCTTGTGAAACTTTGAAGGTGTTCTAAGGAATTAAAAATAATTATCAAATATCATAGCCATTTGGCCATACTTGCTCTATCTGTGTGTCAGAGAACTTTTTAAAAGACGATTTTATGAATGTGGACCACATATTTTGTAATTAACTACGGTACATTGCCTTTCTGTATGTTGGTTATTGCATAGTAAAGAACGGATCCTGTGATATTCCTTAAGTTATCGACAATTAGTCATCCCCGATTTTTTTTCTTGCAATATGCAAAACATTATTTTTCCATGTAAACATTCTTTATCAGATAAGTGAATTTTTAAATCATAAAATGTATCAGGTCAGAATTAACCTACTCCTGTACTTTGTTTTTTTACCCTAACTCAAGTTTGAGACTAATTCTTATATTTAGGTGAGTTATAATAATTTCCAAAAACAAGGAAAACGCATATATATTATGCAAAGTTTGAAAAATATTCTCTTGCCATTTTTTTTGCGGAAAAATGGAATTGGATATAAGAATTTTTGACAAAGCGTATATTTATTGTGTCGGAAACTTTTCATTCAACCTGCGGCAGTATTCGTCCATGTCCGAATTGACACTGATTCGACTTGTAAAAGCTTTGGACGAAAACGGTCTTGTCAGGTAAAGCGGGAGCTTTTCACGTCGATCGCCACTTACCGTAAATATTCGCGGGAACTTTGACAGGTCGAAATAGAAAACCAACAACTCGCACAGTTTGCAAAATTTATTAGTTTCGACCAATTGGGATAGACGATAAACATGCAGCAGAAAAATAACAAAATCGAACTGAATACGACTGGTGTGACGATATTTTTCGATCTGGCGTATTTTACAATGTCCTAAATTTAGTTTTCACGGAACGTTTTAATGCTTCTCAGAGCTGGAAATTTATTTTAAAACATTGCTATTTTACATTTACACAAATTGTAAGAGTTTTAGTTAATGATAATTATTCTTAATTTTCTGTGTTTTAGGTTTTTGTTTAAATATGAGCAATAGAGGGAGAGTTTAATTTCCGAAACATATAATAGGATTGACGTTTTGATAATGAAGGTTTTCGATTTTTTTTTTTTTAAATCGTAGACGTATGATTGACTTATTCTGAAGTATTCAATGGTTTATTCCAAGTAGATATTACATTTCCGTGGTTATTCAAATGAGTATTCCGTAAATATATTTTGAATTTGGGCATTTAAAATAATCGCTGGGGGCCAGATTTGATGAATAAGGAGATTAATTTAAGAGATAATAAAGAGAAGAATTTTGATCTGTTCAGAAACCAGCGTTATTCAGTTTCCTCCCTTTTTTCATTTACTGCCTTACGAACTTTTGGAATAAAATATAGGGTAAAAAATATTAGCCGAAGTTTTCCTGCAGGTAATGGGCCCTTACACCACAACATACTTTGATTTTGGATCAAAACGATGCATCCATGTTCTACCCACCATCATAAAACTTTTCAATACAATATCTTACTTTGGTTTGTCATTCTTAAAACCAGTATTCCGGATTTTTTGATAAATACGTAATACTGAATGTGATTTCTTGCCTAAAAAATTTTCGACATCTGCCTGATTTAGTTTCGTGCTATTTGTTTATTTCAAACATTGAAAGTGGCGATGAAAGAGTGGCGTAATGACAAGATTTTGGACAGTTATATAGGGTAAAAAAAGTAGGCTGATTCAATGACTTTGTAGGCGATTTCCCAAAAAATGTACACCAGGAGTAGTACAAGCAAGGAAACGTCTAATTTAATAAATAATGTATACAGTTATATTATAGGTTCCTGGCGGTATCGTCCTCCAGAGCGCGGTAACGGGTCCATAGGCAAATGGGGGCGGCGGTGGCGTACCTATCTATTAACGAGATTAATATAATAAAATACTTTAAAAATACCTACTGTTTTTATAAAAAATATTTTATCTAGCTATCTAAAATATTTATCTTATTGTTATCGCGTCAATAATCATTAAATAATTAAATTAGCATTAGGTATATGTATACCTATTTCGGTGTAGTATTGTCGGTGACAAGTCTTTGTAAGTTAGTAAGCAAAGACGCGATTGGCGCAATCAAGCAGGTTTCAACAAAAATTTGGGACCTTGTCATCACTTGTTTACATAGAAAGTGTACTACCATAGTAAACAAGCAAATGTATACAAGTTGTTGCGTGCACGAAATCAAATATATAAAAGGCAGGGATAGCTCTAGGGATGTCTTATTATTTTTGTGTGCTTCGTCAATAATCCATAAGTGATAAGTCATTTTAGATATTATTTTTATAACTATCTTTAAATCTGTTGAAAAGTTAATTTAATGAAACCGTGGTAAATTTTGTAGTTCAAAATGTCTGAATCCAAGAAGAAATGCCGGAAGTACATTATCAAAGAACTAGGATTACCTATGAATTAAATTTGACGAAAAGTTTTTTCAAATTAAAATTTTTAAAAATTAAAAATCATGAAGCCTTCTAGGTTACAAGAGCATTGGAATAAAATGCATTCTGACAAAAAGGACAAATATTTATCCTATTTTCAAGGACTGGAAAAGAAATTTTTAAAACAGGCAACTGTATTGAACCTTTTATGTCGTTTTCTAAGCAAGAAGACGATTGACTATGAGCTCCACATAATATTTAATTTTTAATCGCAAAATGGGGAAAACCACACACAGTTGACGAATAATTAATCTTGCTGGCTGTCAAAGAGATAATAAAAACTGTTTTTCATCATAAGACACCATCAGATATCATCAGGTAAATCTGAGTAATAATTGAGTGCAAAAAAGAATATATGAAATGGCTAACTTGCAAATTTATTATTCAACTCGACGAATCAACTCTATCAAATATCGAAGCACTACTCTTATCATACGTTCGATTCATAAAAGAAGAAAAAATTGTCAAAAGTATTTATTTGCTAAAAATTTGGAAACCGATGCAAAGGGAGAATCGATATTTAAACCATGAAGTTTTTTCAAGATAAAGAAAAACGTAATATTTTCTCAGCTGCTACTGATGGTGCTCTAGCAATGACGGGGTGTCATTAGAGTTTCATTAATATCTGAATGATTGTGGCGTATTCATATATTTTTTCTTTTTTATTTGGGTTTTTTGATATTTTTTGAGTTTTAGACAGTGGCGAAAAACCCAAATAAAGGAGAAAAAATTAGAGTTTCATAGCGCATTTGAAACAAGCAGTACCAAATAAACTTGCTGTACATTGTGTTATACATATTACATCTCCATTACATTATTAGAGCAGTCAGTAAGATTAGAACAGTGGTGGTTCATGGGTTTTTAAAGTGGGAGGGCGTAGAAGAGAATAGTGCTGCTGAAGCATTTTTTTGCTTTCTCCTTTCTCCTCTTTACCTTTCGTGCTATTGAAACCCTATACAGGAGGTTAGGGAGGACATGAGAGGATAGGTTGTTGCTTGTTGCGTAGATAAATGAATGAATAAGTGGGTACTTACCGTTTCCCGAAGAGTAAATCATTCAAACAGTTTATTGTAACTCCAAATCAATAAAGGATACTCAAAAATGTTCATGGCAAGTGCGATTTGTACAGATTTGCATTAGTAGTCATTCTTAACTGTTTTGTTTTAAATCAGATACCTTCATGTTTGTAATTAAAAGTTGATTATTTTTATTTAAAAAGTACTACTACACTAAACACTAAAGAACTGCGACATATCAAATGCCCCGTACATGTCAAATCAGCGTTTAAACTAATTAATGATACGCTTGGTTGCAGAGAATCTACGTCCAAATCGTATGTTTTAGAATGCAGTTAAATCCCCCGAATTCTGGCAACCAACAAATGTAACATGTAATATGTAACGCCAACGACGAGATACGATAACGTAGCGTACGGTCAACGATGCAAAAATTGTCGCGACATGATAGGATTTTTATCCGCATTATTTAGTGTGATGGCTCGACAGACGTTCTTCTACATTTGGATATTTTGGAATTTTTAATAATATGTTAAAATGAGGGAAAGGAAAGAAACTGAACGGAAATAACATATGATATTTTACTCTGACAAATTGTTTACTGTGATAAATGCTGGAGGGGCGGCGCCCCAACACTCTCCCTCATGAGCCACCACTGGATTAGAAGCAATTCATTGAACGATTGAACTAACTGATCATGGCGAACCTGATATTAACAAATTGTTAAAATTCCATTAGCCATAACCATCTTATTTATTTTTTATTTTTTATTGATTTTGTTTTTATTTTTAAATTTTTAATAAACACTTCCTTACTACATTTGATGGTATTTTAATTAATTTATACTTTGTGATTCTTAATAGATATATAGACAAATAACATAAGTATAGATAATGGGCAACAATATTTTAATATTTGGTATAATTAACTATTACGGGACAAGGGACGTTGAAACTTTTTTAAGGGCATGGTGGTTCAGAAAAGTTTGGGAACCTCTAAGCTATATTATGGTGGAACAAACAATTAAAGATATTACAACTTAGTATATACTGAATATAGCGCGCGCAATTGTTCATCGCTGTAAACGTTTCGAAATCTTCTTGGTAGACTCGTTAAAAGGTAAAAATGCTGTCCTTGGAAGCAATGGTTTGCGGTTGCAAACTCCAGAAGGGGCATTTTTTTTCAAATTCTAGTAAATATTCAAATTTGATTTGCTTTATTCAATGCTGCCGTTAGTTTCGAGAAACTGATGCCAATAAAGCTAATTTTGTTTTTACCATAAACAAATATTATTATCCGCAAAAAAATATTTTTGCAAATATTCGTTAATTGTGTTAATTTCTCTTGTTACTAAAAAATTATGGTAGCAATCTATATATGAGGCTAAAAGGAAAAGGATATTTTTCTGATAGATTGCGGCGCGATTGCAAAGTTATTGCCTTTTTAAAAAGTATCTTCATTTTCAGTAACGTTCCGTGGATTTCAAGCCGATTTGATATTTAGTTTTCTCTTGACAGTTTTTGAAAGTAGATCATTCAATATTTTTGCTATCGTGGAAAAAAGCGAATTTCGTGTGTTGATCCATTATTTATTATTTCAATACTACTTTTTGCGTAGAAAAACCAATGCGCTAATTGAAGAAAAAATCAAAATTATATTAGGTAACCATAAATGGTTTATTGAGTGTTGATGTGGTCCACTCGATACGCCATAGAGTCTACTACTGAGAAAATGATCGTCTAATCAAGGTTTGAGAGATTATTGATAAACGTCTCGGATTAATGCGGTGATGAGTGCTTCGTGTGCTTCATAAAAGCGGAATCCAATAACCACTTCAATACTCTTGAAAAGGTCATGTCCACTGTTTTCTGGGACTTGCAAGGAATTATCTTCATCGTCTCTTTCAGAGTATTTTATTGCCTTATTGATTAATTTTGACTAATAATTGATTAAAAAAACGGCGTTATTTGGCGAACAAAAAAGTGCTGTATCATAACGAAAATGTACCGCCTATTCTTTCGCTTTTGTAATAGCGCAATTTGCCAATTTGCGGTACGAATTAGTGTCGACTCCACCCTATTCTTTAGACTTAGCCCCCTCTCAGTTCTTTCTCTTTCTAAACATGAAGAAATACATGGTTGGAAACAAATCCACAATAAATGAAGAGTCGCTAAAATAAAGGCCAATTTTACACAGTTTGAAAAAACGTACCTATTGGAAGGCATAAACAGATTTTTTGCTTTACTCTGCTTTTCTTTTCAACCTCTACTTAATTCCTATACCCTCGTACAGGATACTTTAATAAGTTTGTTTTCGCAGCTAACCTTGTAAACATTTGGTAGCTCTATTTCTTTTTCGCTTTAACACACACTTCAAACACTTTTCTTTTTAGCCAAGGAGATTAGTTTCATTAAATTTAAAATCTACGCAAAAAATGTTATATTGGGTGAAGAAAATCTAGAAGAAATTATCGAACTAGTATTATATTAAAAAAAAAGTCACTGTTTGATAGAGTTTAATATGGCATTGGTCCGGTTTATTTGATCCTGATGTTGGCAGCATGATTACTGCTAAATGACAATGATATTGCGAGATAATAATCATCTTTTTGTAATTGGAATTGGAGCATATGCATTCGAACCACTTGTGTTTCAGATCGCCCCGCACTACATAGAGGTGTTGAAATTATTGATTTATTTTACACTAAATATACAGTATGTATTCTTTCCTTAAATGGCGATGAAAATTGTTACATTTAATTTGCGATCTGATGCCGTTACACTGTTTAGGAAATATTTCAACACTTTTCTTGGGAATAGATAAAAGAAGAGGGTTAAAAAAATAATCTCGACATAATCCAAAAGCTAAATATACCATTTGAAAGCCATTATAGAGCTTCAATAATGGGAATTTGTACGGAATGTTTAAGTAAATGAAGAAATCACTTTTAGGAAAGCTTTTTAAGCAAGCATTTTTAAGAACCATGATCATGCTGACATTTTATGATATTTTATGAATCATTATTATTCATATAACTGTTGCATAATTAATGTCAGCATTATCTTTAATTCATTCAGTCAGACGATATAAAGGCACTTTACTGTTTCCCTTATTTAATTAAACACCATTAATAGAAACAGTGACACATTATGAAGAACTAACGAGATAGAAATATACGCTCCTCGTCATTAATACGTGTGATATGATTACGCCATTGCGGAAGGTTTGAACTTGCCCTACCCCTCCGCTACCGGTCACGTGTCGCACGCCATTCAGCGATTAGTTTTATTATATTTCGTCATTGTTGCAAGTTTTTGAGGGGACCATCAAATAGGAAATGCGACGGGTCTCGATCTCGTTAGTTTTACTCGGATGGAAATGTATGGAACTGCCGAACGGACCGGACCTGAAACGTGCCAAATCGGCCGTTTTTAATTCCGGAGGGTGGGATGTTCATTGCTTTAAATACTTCCCATGAAATTGTGGATTATTTTAATTCGTGATTTATGGCTGAGATTTGGGAGTATTGAATTTCTTCAATTTTATTTTTGTAAATAGTATTCTACTCGGCCAAAGTCCAAAATAAAATAGAGGTTTTTTATCAGAAGGTATACGAGGTGTGTAAATAAAGTAATGAAACTGGTGGCGTAGAGTTACTTGATGCATCGTAGCAATTCTTTTTGTGAAGCACTAGCTTCGTTAGCGAAGTGTCTATGGTGGCCTAACGGCTTTGTAGTTAGTATGATAGTGGGTTCGACTCCCGTTCTCGCGTTATATGTTTGGAAGGAGGTTTCAATGTAAGAGTGTAAAATCTGACAAGGAATCATCATTCAGTCACTCCAGTTCGCGGCTGTGTAAGGCCAGATGTCTTCTAAGAGGTATTCTGCGTAGATTACTCGCCAGTCGATAGTTTTCTCGATAGATTTGTGGTTAAGGGAACCCGATGGTCGGAAAATTAAAATATATATATATTTTTTTATTGTCTTAAAAAATTCTACATTCAATTCTAGTCATTTCTAGTCATCTTCGACTCGTCCACGGAATCATTTTTCTTATTGCTTATAATAATAAAATAGTCTTATATTCAATAAAATAGTTGTTCAATTGCCGTATTTATGTATATTTCACATTATAATTATTTCAATATTACACTTTTGATATAGGATGACTAAAAGACAACATTTAGTTTTTTTATCTATCTAGGAATTTTATTATCTATCTAGGAATATCTAGGAAATTTTATTATCTATCTAGGAATCAAGGAAGGAATATATATTAGTTTTATTAAAAATAAAATAAAAAATAACTGAGTAATAAGAATATATATATATATATATATATATATATATATATATATATATATATATATATATATATATATATATATATATATATATATATATATATATATATATATAATATAATATAAAATCCCATTTTACGCCGTGTGTTCGTTCTTTCAACAGTGTTTTTAAAGTTTAATAATAAATCATGATGTTCACACCACACCTCGAATTAAAATTTTAATGTAATAAAATCGGACAAACAGAACACTGAACTGATGTTTTTTAATAACTTGAGCCAAATAGAACTTGCTTTGCACATAAGTTAAAATCAATTAATTAATGTAACAAATAAAAAAAAAAAAAGATTTTATAATTAGTACCAACGATTTATTGATACTCATTAGCCATAAGATGTGAAATTATAATAATCCACTCTGTATTGCAGCCTTGAAAAAGGAAACAATAAATTTCCGAAAGCTCGGCGTTTGTGAAAAAAGAGTTTCATTAAAAAAATCCAGACCGCTACCTCAAGAAAATTGATAGTCACTTTATTCAACGAGTCGGTCAAGACCACTCTCCTCCTCTTATATATATATATATATATATATATATATATATATATATATATATATATATATATATATATATATATATATATATATATATATATATATGAAGATTGTTGTTTACTTGACTGGGGACGGGCCCCCCATCCCTTCCATTGGCCGAGCTCATGTTTCGTCTTTTGATGTTTAGACTCTTCAGGGCACCGACATGTGCTCTCTCGTCAAGAATAGGAAGATCCCATCCACAGTCAACAACCCATATTTTTCGCCGACTTCCATCGGATGGCGTATATATGCAGTGCAAGAATTCTTTGGACTGCGTCCAATGAGACATACATGCTCTACAAGAATTACAAGACTACACTACAATTACATACACTACAAGAACTACACAATTACATACACTACAAGAACTACACAATTACATACACTACAAGAATTAATTATATTTGTAGGTGTAGTAGATTAAAACATCGTAGTATGCATACAAAGTTATATGTTTAACGGACAACACTGAATAACTAAATACAGAAAGAATATATGTATTTTAATAATAAATAATTTTGTGAATATTACGGCTTTTTATTTCATTTACGAACATGTATATCTAATTTAAATATGAACATCAACTCAGTACAAGATGCAACTGATTATCTAACCAATTTTTGCAAATGTTATAATTTTATGACAAGAAATTCCAATTTTTTAATAACTATGTGTCGGATTGGCCACATCAAAGACATTTTACCCTCTGAAAAAATATATTTTTTGAAAACTAATTTACATTCTTATAAGATTTTGGCATATCTTAACTTAGCTTATTCTAATCCAATGATGAGTACATTTTTTCTATGAAATGTTTTCTTGGATCTATGTTCAATTCATCAAACACTTGAAGATGAAATATAACTCCTTCATTAGAAGTTCCTACGCCTAGATATACCCTTAATATTAAAGTTTATAGGGTCAAAAAAATTGATTTAGATCCCAAATTACGTTTTTCAAGGACTTATTAGGGTTCTGTGTAACTTTGTTTACGAAAAACTCTCTTGCTATGACTCATCTTGGAGAAAAATAATTATACGTAAAGTCGAGACTAAACTGACGACGTCTGTGTATTATGACATAATGTAACGTAAACGAGGTAAACTGGGGGATTATTCATTGCTATCGAAATGAAAAACCATTGAGCAACGATACTCTGAGGGTTTCCATACAATATCTATTCGTGACAGAAAATTGGCTGTCCCGAAAAGTTAGGTTATTTCATGTTTTCATAATATGAAAATATGTCATTATTTATCCATTTTCTCAAGAACTACTAAAGCTATTGTAATGCGGTTTTCACCCAAGTATTGAGCAGTATTTAGTGCTAGTTTTGACGTTTTTTTTAGGTTCAAAAGCATATTAGGAAAAAAGAAAAAAAAATTCAAAGTGAAAAAAACTCGAAATATTGGCGGCTTATCAAAACTTCTGCAATATTCGAACGTGAAATTGACTCGAATGAAAAAGATTAAAAAGCTGAAAAACAATAAGTCCCTAGTTACAACTGTTTTTGAGAAAAAAAAGTCCTCAAAGTTGGCAACTTTCCCATATGAATAAGCTAGCCATCAGGTAAAATTTGTTGTCATCATTGAAAAGCTGAGCTATACAGGAAACTAGAAAATATTATGTAATATGTTTACAAAAATTCAAAATAGAAAAAAACAAATTAAAATACATTATCAGTTATAAGCTCATAAGTATTTAGCGATTGGGCTTAACGCCATGGTCATCAGATATCAATTAACTCCGGTCAGCAGTACATGTTAGTTATTAACCTTTGGTTTTTGTTTAACCTTCAATTTTTCAAAATTCCATCAATTGACCATTGATCAACGTAGAAGACTTCCCAGTTAGATTGGAGAACACATACAAATAAATAAAGTACAAATCTATAACGTGAGCGGTGACCTCCATTTCAGCGCTGTAGACAACGAGGCTATGGTGGTTGTCAAAATTATTATAATTATCTTTTAGAATTATTAGGACTATTTCTATTATCGGAAATTATCTGGTAAAAAATTAGAACTGAATTTAGATGTGAACCTCCAAGAATTTTATAGTTTGCGTTGTAGGTTTTATATATAATATAACTGTAAGCACCTAAAGTGTACATTTTTTAAGTAGTATGTAAATAAATTAAAATTAGTCAGGCTCTCCTCTTATACTATTTAGGACATTCAGGAAAGGTCATGATTAATCTTGTGAAGTTCTATTTGATTTTTTGCCAGAAATATTCTAATTCTATCACTTCAGAGAATTCTTCTAAGAATATTCAGCATATTTTACTGATATTTGTGGTAAGAAAACATTCCGGGATTAAGATATCAGCCTTGAAATATAAAGAAAAACTATTTACATGAGACGATTTTGCTTCGCGAATTATTTTTTCAAATATGGAAGCTTTTGATCGATAAATTACCTTTTTGGGTTGTGATTGGCTGACGGTTCTCATATATTTTTGTTACAGAATCCTAGGCTAACTTGATTTTTTTTATATGGCAACAGTATTTGAATTTAGCATTGCTGGAAAGAGCATTTTTTCTGAATTTAACAAGGGAAATATTGAATGGTTTTTTCTCACAATAGATTTAAAAAAAATGGCTAAAAGGTGCTTCCGTCTGTTTAGGATAAAAATATATTTTTCATTTAGTAGACTATTGAACAATGGATGACAGATAAAGTATTTGATTATACTTGACATCTGTTAACGCCAATTTGTGAATTTCAAATTTCTATCGATTTTTATATGGAATTAATATATATTTAACTGAAAGAGAAATAATTCAAATACTAACAATTTGTGGACATGACGACAGATAACGAACTAATAAGTTTGTGGAGTATATAATAAATTACATACGAATATATAATTTATTTTAAATTTAAAAATATTGTTTCCATCAACTTCGCAAAAAACTCAACTCTTCGATTAAAATCATCTTCACTTAATTCTTGTAATAATTGTATTTTGTAAGGATAAAAATCTTTTTTTATTATTTTTTGGGCTGAGATACGGAAACATCACTCTCTATTAGTTCAATTTAAAAATTTAAAGAATTTTCGTCATTAGTTTTTGTTTTACATTTTTCTTATCGTATTTTTGGATAACTTTTAATGCTGCTGCTATCAATGAAGCTTTTCACAGTTTTTGAAACTGTTGACTTAGTTATATTTTAATTTAGATGTACTTTATTAAAAACTCGACAGACATCAGCATAAGTGTGTTTTCTGTCACCGTATCAAACAATTGTTAGTATTTCAATTCTTTCTCTTTCAGTTAAATATATATTAATTCCATAACAAAAATGGAAAGAAATTTGAAATTCACAAATTGACTTTAACAGTTGTTAAGTGTAATCAAATACTTCATCTGTCATCCATTGTTTTATAGTCAACTAAATGAAATATATATTTACCCTAAAAGAGGCCGAAATAGCTTTTAGCCATTTTTTAAAATCTATTTTGAAAAAAAAACTATACTATATTTACTTCGTTCAATTCAGAAAAACTTTCCAACAATGAATTTAAGTATTGTAAAAGTTAGCCTTGGATTTCAGTCAAACATTTCCTGGTGTTTGTGTACAAAATTTCACTAAGAAATCTGCAAGCGTTTTCAAGATATTTGTCCGTTTTTATACATAATAGCGATTCTGTATACAGTAGGTAAACAAAATATTTACACCACCTTTTTAAAAATTTATCATAAATAATGGCAAAAATAAGCAACTTTTTTTGTAAATATAACAGAAAGGTTATGGCAGCTAAACAAATTTTGGATTGAGGCATAAAGACTCTAATATAAATACAGGCATTGTGAGGATTAGTGTGGCCTATTGTACTTATTAATTTCAGTTTAGCAAGGGATTTTAATATGCTTGTTGGAATTGGCTCTGAAGCGAATGGAGATTTATGTGGAGTGAGGTGGGAAATAGTGGCATTGTACCATGCTGAAAAGAGTTATAGAGAAATTTGGAAAACACATTCATTTATTATTTTATACAGTATGGTATGCTATAAAAAAGAGAAATGACTGGAACAACCGGAAACGGGACCTGGCCATGTCGGACTCGAGTCTTCACTGTAAGTTAGCGAAGGAACATTGTCAAAAACGTCTTAAAAAATGCACAGAGCGATCAATATCTTGCCAATGACTTTAAGATATGATTGGGAAGAAGGTTACCTCTTAGACAATAAGGAATGTTCTCCATGACAAAGGTGCTCGATGTAGGCTGTAAAGAAGCCCTTCCTAAATTAAATTCATAGACGAAACAGATTGGAATTCTCACAAAAATAGTGGCTGTTTTTTGCTCCCTCCAAAACTAGGTTTTCACCTTAAGGAAGTGTTACTGTCAATACGTTGTGATTTTACAGGATTTTTTTACTATGAGATTCAGAAATATAATGGATCGACAAATGTTTAATGTTACTGTGCTCAGCTTGCTAGACTAAACGTGCATTGGATTCAATAACATTCAAGACTGAGTAATTAAAAATTGGTATTCTGACAATGTCAGACCGCATAGTGCCAGAATCACCAAGAAAAATCAGAGGCTTAACCTCATTCAGATTTCTATCTTATCAGATCTATTGAACATTTTCTTCGTAAAAAAAATCCTAGTACGATATCTATCAAAACTGCTCTAGAAGAATATATTAACTTTTCAAAAATGGAATAAAAAGTTTGCCAGAGAGATGGGCGAAGATTGTTAATAACGGTTGTATTAACTCTTATATTAAATTCATTTTTTTTGCAGCATCAAAAAACGACATTACTTATGGATCCTCGAATGTCATATCATATTTTAAGTTTGGACATATAATTCAATGGTTTAATAATATCCATAACGCAAATAATGTGGCTAGAATTTGCCACCATAAATACGTCATCACTGACGCGATAGTACAGGAGAGTGTAACTCAAACCTAGTGTGATATAATTTAGTGCCTCAGATATGATACGATAACAGCCCGATTACATAACTCAAGCTTAAATTACGTCCTTTTTGCATTTCTCTCTTATTGTTCGAATAGTCACAATGGAGGCTTAAACAAGTTCCTTTAAAGCAAGTGAATTATGATTACTTAGATAAAGTTCAATTGTTTACGATTTGTCATTGGGGGCTCTTAAAATTAATATTATTCCGCTTGTGTTATAATGAAGTTCAGTAATACGTATAAACTGACATTCTCAAAATCACAGGAAATAAATAATTTTTTTATTATTTCAAGATTTTCTTAGAACAGCTCATTCAGAAGTTCATTCAGATAAACCAGCGAAATTTGATTATGACGATTTTCCACTGTTGTTTTCTGGGTGAGTAAAATTAATTCTAATTGATGGTTGATGCATCTCATTTATGAGGTGTGTAAATAAAGTAATTATAGCGTAGTGTTCGATCTGGCAACATCCTCGGCTTCACATTTGGAGAAGAGATAGAAGCGTATTTAGTACGAGTTACTTGCTGGTCCGCAACAATTCTTTTCGTAAACCGGTTTTTTTCTAATGCTTTCTGAAAATAATTCAAAATAACATCGAGTAACGGTCTCGTCTCTAATAAAATACATTAATAAATTTAGAAAATTCATTGGGCAGTATATTAATTATGCAACTTACTTACTTGATTGTGTTGTGATAATTGTGTAGGCTAGGAAAAAAATGATGTTGGTGTATTATAATGTTTAATTGCTGTAACATGAAAACAGGCATTGTCTTGTGGAAATGTGATCTTATTATTCAGAAAATTGTATTTTGTATACTACTTCATCCCAAATCATAAATTTTCTAATACTTATCGTCCCACAACGTACATCAAAGTTTAGAAGTTGCCTTTCCCCTCCCCCATGCCTAATTTATCTATGACCCACGTGCATCTGCGAACAACTATCAATATGAGACTCATTTGAAAAAATGACTCTTTTACACCCTTCATACTAGTATATTCAGGGTTACTCTATTTTAATTTAAGATTATGGTCTAAGAGATAATCTTGAATATTGGGCAGGGAGTTCAAAGGGGCGAATAAGATGACATATTGGATTTATAACTGATTTTAAACCACTTTCGTTAAGGACAAATAACCCCTGTCTTATTTTTTCTCGGTCTCTTTCGTCTGGGTCCTCTAGAGCTTCTCTTGCGATGCTATTAACATTCTTGATGTTAGTTTCCCAAACCATGACTAACTGTGTCAAGGTTTTTATTTCTTTGAGCACCAATTTCCGAAATAAAATTCTCGGCCAATGATCGCTTTTACGATTTGTCTTTATACTCTGTATTTGGACTTTCTAATTTACAATTAGGTATATTATTAGCATCAGATAACCAAATCAAACTAATTGATGATAAAGAAAAGGAACAAGAACATGAATTATTGGCAAAAAAGTACATAAATATTAAACCTTTCAGTTTTTATCCTTTTAGTTATACTACTTTACAGCGTGATGTTTTTTTGTTACATAGTATACTGTAATTATATTTAATATACTGTAATTATTTGACAGTTTCCATAAAGCAGATAAAAATTCTCTTTCGGGTGTAGCTTACTTTTTATCTCTGATATTCCGATCAAAATGGATTGAAATTAAAGCGAATTAGATGGGGTATACACTGCTACTGCCAAGTCTTAGTCAATTATGTTATCTATCATAATAAAACTGTATGCATTTATACAATGGCTTTCAATATTCCTTCTTAAATAAGAAATTCTTCTTGCTTAGATAGTTTTGAGTTATCAAGAGTAACTGGCAGATTTTAAAGCCAGCGAAAGCAGACCCTTAAGTTAGTAACGTTTGTTCATTATATTTTTATATGATTTCCTCTACTAATATGTGAAACTAGTTATGATTAGTTTGAATATAAAACTTGATGCTAATTTATTAGTGATACTTACTAATTTTAATTGTTGATAAAGATTCGTTTCATTTAAATTCACCCAATAGAACTATCTAAATACATACATTAAAAGGTTGGAAAATAACCAAAGCGTAAATTCAAAACGTACCATTATATTTTGTTAATATTGTTGCGATCAGAACAATTCGTTTCGCACCAATAGAACATGCAATTTCCATTAGTATAGAACTGAACTTAAATTGGCTGAAGCTAATTTATACCCAAAATACAATTATTTGGCAATTTAACCTGCACAGAATATTTGGCATTAATCATTTCACGTTTCTTTATAACATTTCTAATCTAGTGTAATTATAGAGGGTGTGACGGAGAAAAGGGCGATTATAAAAATCCAGTCACTAATCGAAAGACTTGATGTCTAAAAAATAGGAATAAAATAAATTTCTCTATAGAGGAAAAAATATTTTTTATTATTTTTAAATAACGTCTGCAAAAGCGACGTCTGTTTTCATTTAAACACTTTTCCAATTTCAACTGTACATTATTCATAACGCTTGTTAAAATTTGAGCATCAGGTAGGCGATATTTTGTGGGGCTAAACTTAGATTTTCTGTTTAAATAACCCTACAAATAAAAATCATATACCGTCAATTCTAGAAATCTAGCTCGCTAACGAATGGCCCCACAAATGGTAATGACATTGAAGACGATGATTAGGAAATAGCCGTTTAGCGGCCTTTATCAACGTTCTTTTAGTATGAGTAAAGAATTGCTGAAACCATGCATCATGATTAAGAGGAGGAAACCTGGTTAATTCTTGTATAGAAAACGCCCCAATAATGTGAATAGCGAGATGTAAGAGTATAAACATTTTCATTGGCCTTAATTAACACCCACAGATAATATGACATTCTACACTTTGACCCTTATACTTTTTAAGCGTTTCTTGTTCAGTTGGCGAGAATTTTCGTCAGGCTACTATTGAAAATTGCGTTTATTCACAAAACGAATAGTGAAAATGTGACTCATCAGTCCTAAATACATTCTGAATAAGGTTTTAATTTTTTTAACTACTAGTACTAGTAAGTATCACCGAAAATAATTAATGTGAACATGAAGCAATGTCTAAAAATGTAAATTTTTTAGTTTAAATGTAGGTTCAATTAGAATAAATCATTTCTCATAAAATGTTCGTCACTTTCACTTTTATAATTTCTATATTTTTCTTTATTTCTATATTTTTCCTCTTCTGAGATCTAAATTAAATGTGGTTTGTAGGGGAAAATTTTGAAAGAAAAATATACAAGAATACTTTTAACATAGCCCCTATATTATGTACGGTAAGCCGACGTTTTATTAATATTAATTTTTTTTAATTATCCACACACACTAAAAAGGGTTGACTTGAACCAATTTTAATTGGTTCAAGAAAATTATTTTGAAACGAAACTATTAAATATGTTGAAGTAAGTAATAAATAAATTTGATTGAAGTAAACATATTTTGCTAACCAAAAAGTACGTTTTGTCCTCCAAGAGAAAATTTTTCTTAGCGGAAGAAGAAAAATCTTTTAGTTGAAATATAAATTTTTGGCTTATGAACATTTAGTCTCTAATTTCAACAAACTGACTTCTTGGTTCAAAACAATAATTATTTTTAATTCTGAATAATAATTTTTTTTTGAACAAGAAAATAAACTGTTTAAATAACAATAATACATATCTTGGATGGAGATAATAAAAATTTTACTGTGTGTTTAAGTATAATTATTAAATTGATAATAATTTCTTAACGCTATTTAATTTCGCACTGCAAGTAAAAAAAAAATACGTTGGCAAAAAATAAGTTTTATGTGAATATCGAATAATTTCGTTCAAGAGAAAAAAAATCTTGGATCAAATGGCCAGTTTCTTAGTTCAAGTTGGTAGCACTGTTTCTCAAAAGTAAATATATTACTTAAAACAAAATATCTTTTTTTTTACATTAAATATTTTTTTATTGGTTAATGTAATTATTTTTTTTTCAGTTCAAAAATTCAGTTCAAAAAATCAACCTGTTTCTAAATATTTTGCTATCCTTTAATTAAAACATTCAATATTGTTTATGGATCTTGCTTGAAAAACATTACACATATGGAGAATTAACAAATTTTATGGTGAAATATATGTCGACTAAAGAAAAAAAAAGATTCAAGATTGAATTATTAAAAAAATTTTTTACTTCGTTGAAGACAAATTTGATTTTCCTTACATATGCTCAAAAATTTTCCTGAGTCCAGAATAATTGTCTTGGTTCAAATATATTTTTTCCTGGGTAAAACCTGCGAAAGTAGACCCTTAAGTTAGTAACGGTTGTTCATTATAGTTTTATATAATTTCCTCTATTAATATGTGAAACTGGTTATTATTAGTTTGTCTATAAAACTTGATGCTAATTTCTTAGTGACTTTCTTAGTGATTTCTTAGTGAGACTTATTAATTTTAATTGTTGATAAAGATTCGTTCCATTTAAATTCACCCAATAGAACTATCTAAATACATACATTAAAAGGTTAAAAAATAACCAAAGCGTAAATTCAAAACGTACCATTATATTTTGTTAATATTGTTGCGATCAGAACAATTCGTTTCGCACCAATAGAACATGCAATTTCCATTAGTATAGAACTGAACTTAAATTGGCTGGAGCTAATTTATACCCAAAATACAATTATTTGGCAATTTAACCTGCAGATAATATTTGGTATTAATAAAACCCGAACCCGAACTAAAGTTACTGACCTCAATCGGCCATTGTAAACAATTCGTGGTGAGACGCCACTTCTTTGACAAGATATTTAAAAAAGAAAAAAAAACTGACTAATGTGAGTTTTTGATTGAAATATTGCCGGAATGGTTTAATTATTGATATGTTTAACATACTGAAATGGTTAAGATAGTTCGTGTCCATAGTAAAACCACCTAAAGAAGATCCTGTTTTGCTGGTGTTAGATGGTCATTATAGCCATACAAGAAATTTAGTCGTGATTGACATTGCATGTGACAATGGTGTGTCTGTGATCTGCCTCCCCCCTCATTCAATTGATCATATACAGCCTTAGGATGTCTCATTTATGTTTCCTTTAAAAATATTTTATGCCCAAGAAATAGAGAATTGGTTGATAAATCATCCAAGACGGGTTGTTACTCACTACCAAGTTGGAGAAATATTTGGAAAAGCTTATTCAAAAGCCTGCAAAATCCATACGGCTGTAAATGGCTCTCGGAAAACAGGAATATTTCCACTTAACGAAAACATTTTCGTCGACTCACCACATACTCCTCCTTCCACCGATGCCAGCAGTATAACACCTTCGGTAAATGATGTCTCGTTACCTTCGGACTCCAAATGTCAACCCCAAAAACTTCAACTACCTTCCTATGATTAGGAAACACTCCATCCCCATTGATAGTTCCAGTTGGTCGCAGCCAATCGTTGAGCCACCACGTCAATTAGACGGGGCAAAGCTATGATAGTCACGGCTTTACCGCATTAACAAGAAATCATAGATGCAGAAAAGAAACGGAAGGAAAAGGACGAACAAAAGAAGGGAAGAAAAGCTAGAAACGTAAAAGCAGTAGGAAACAACAATAATAGAACCAAGAAGCGACGAAAGAGATAGTCTTCTGATGAGGACACGTCCGATGATGACTTAATTTTTACCCAATAAACATCTACTGACGAAGAAGACAGTGACAATGATGACGCTGAATGCCTTGTTTGTCATAAAAGCTTTTCCCAGGATAAAAAGGAAGATAAATGCATAAGATGCACCGCAGCAAATGTTTCCAATGGATGCATGAGGATTGCGTTGATGTACAATGTTGTTACAACAATTATTGTTGTATAATGTGTCTGGAGAATTAAAATATTATTATATAAATTATATATCATACATATATATATATATATATATATATATATATATATATATATATATATATATATATATATATATATATATATATATTGATCTCTGATTATTGTGATCTCAATATCTCCCCGGGACGTAATTAGGCGCCCAAAAATATATTTGTAAAATTTCCACTTTATTGTTAAAGCAATTCTTGTAGAAATAGTAACAAACTTAACGTATTTTTGATTATTGTTAATATTAAAGAACTGTTCTCCCTATTTTTTGACGTTTTATTTATTATTATACTCGTAATTTTTTTTTTCTACAATTTTATTACAAAGAGGGGGCGATATTTGGCTACTGCATCTTAATCATACTGATTCATCATACATATGTCATCATACAAGCGGCAAGATATATAAAAGACAAAGAAGTAAATGTTCAATTTACTTGTTTGTCTTTACAAATTTCCGATGAGAATCCCAACTAAGATCACTGAGCGAATTATGTCAAAATACCAGTTTATGGAACTTTTACAATTAATATCTATCAACTAAATTAAATATCTGACAAATCCAGCCCTCGTTGCGTTATGAAATACATTCGACGCCCTAAAGAAAATATTTTACCTCTATTTACGAGTCAGTCCTCTTCCCTCTTATTAAAAAGCGCACCGACCGAGAACACGCACGCCCCTCGTTCTAACTTCAAAGAAAAGATTAACTGAAAATCTCAAAGCAAATACTGTTAAAATTCATTCTAATAATGCAGTCACATAGTTTGCCGTGGAAGGGGTACGACTCTTTGACTTCAGTACGTGCTTTGACCTAACACGGTTATTACAATTCATTTAGTTAATTATTTTTACATCCTGCGGATAGCGAATATGTATTTTATATAAGAAAAATACTATAAATATTATAAATATATTTTTTTTCATATTCTACATGCTTTTATCAACTTTTCTACATAATTTCCATTTTTATTCAAACATTTGTCATACCAATCAACAAGTTTTTGAATTCCGACGTCAAAGATATCTGCAGCCTGTGAAGAAGCCCAATCTATTCCTGCAGTTTTAACTTCTTCATCGTTATTTAACCGTTGACCACCAAGGAACTACTTTAATTACTGAAACAAGTGAAAATCACTGGGTGCAAAGTCTGGGCTGTAGGATGATCCAGTTCTTCCCATCCAAAATACTTGATTAAAGTTTGTGTTTGTGCAGAAACATGTGGCCTTGCATAGTCATAGAGCAACATCACAGCGGAAGATAGTAGGCCACTCCGCTTGTTTTGTTTGACAGGCCGGAGTTTTCTCAAGGTGACACAATACGCATCAGAATTAATTGTTGTGTCTTTAGGCATAAAATCCATTAACAAAATCCCTTTCCTCTCCGAAAAGACAGTTGCCATGATGCTTAAATTGCCTGTTTGGCTTTCACTCTGGCTGGCGACGATGTGTGTCACCATTCCATTGACCGTTGCTTGGACTCAGGAGTCATGTGAGACACCTAAGTCTTATCTCCTTTAACGATGTGCTCTAACAATTCATTCTGTTCCTAATTGTATCGAGTTAAGAGCGATAAAGCAGAGTCCAATCTCTTTGTTTTGTAATCGTCAGAAAGCTTGGAATCCACTAAGAACACAATTTTCGATAATTCAGTTTCTCCGAAACAATAGTGTTCAAATTGGACCTTGAAACCTGTGGAAATTCACTTGATAACTTTGAAATCGTGAATCGTCGGTTCTTTCGAATTTTATTGTTCACATCAGGAACCAAATCTTCAGAAATTAGAGAACGTCGACCAGGGTTTGTTCATCGTGCACGTTAACGCGCCCGTCCTTAAACATTCTCACCCACTTTCGTACTTTACTGTCACTCATAACATTATCACCGTAAACCGCACAAATCTGACAGTGAATTTTCTCTGCTGCCAAGTGTTTTGCACTCAAGAATTGAATTACTGATAGTATCTTAGAGTCGGTGGACGACTCAATTTCATCAGAAAGCTCAGCTCTCCACAAAGACAGACGATTCGGCTGTAAAGGGTGTCGAAACGCGAAACGCGAACGATATATATACAAAAATCTTTCACCCTTTCTCCACGTACGCTACCTTGTGGATATATATATATATATATATATATATATATATATATATATATATATATATATATATATATATATATATATATATATACATACATACATATATATATATATATATATATATATATATATATATATATATATATATATATATATATATATATATATATATATATATATATATATATATATTATTATTCACGGGTGGGCCCTGGTGGACCACGCGAAGTACAATTAGAGGCGTTTGTTGTTATTAGCCTTCCTTTGAGCCCATACTAATTTCATTCTTTCGCTATGAGCTTTTTTCCTTTCGTCAGACCAAGTTGTTCCAGTCTTCCTACATTTTTCTCTCTGGCCAACCTTCCAAACGTTAACCTTGTGTCTGAAACAGCCTCTATCCTGAATTTCACTTTGTGTAATATTTGCTGATCTTAGGTCCTCTTTAATTGTCGCAATCCATTTAATTATTTCTACTTTAGCTCTACTCCTATTTTCATAAAATTCGACTATTTGTCTAGTTAGCCTACTCGGATTCATCCGTTTGATGTGTCCGTAAAACTTAAGTCTTCTTTTTCTCATATCGCTATGTATATCTGTGTATTGTTTGATTTCTTGGTTTTCTCGAAGTCGGTATGTTGTGCTATTTATTTGTTTGGGGCCTAGGATTTTTCTTATGATTTTTCTTTCCTTCTTTTCAATGTCCTCGATGTCCCTCTTTCTATTCAAAATGAGTGTTTCTGCAGCATATAGACATTCTGGCTTAATAACCGTGTTGTAATGTCTCAGTTTTGTGTTTTTAGATAGGCATTTTTTATTGTAAATATTTTGTGTAAGGCTTAAGCCGTTTCGATTTTTTGACATCTACCCTTATTGGCCGCTTTTTCCAACCCATTTTCCATTTTTAGAAATGGTGTTCTTAGTCTGTTGCAGGTCATGTATTGTGTCTTTTCAAAGGAAATTTGGAGTCCTACCTTTTCTGCTGTTTCTTTTAGGATTTCAATCTGTTTCTGTGCCGTTAATACATCTTGAGCTAAAATTGCTAGATCATCAGCAAATGCCAGACAATCAATTTTGATGTTGGTTCTCCCCAGTTTAATGGGCTGGTCAATATTCAGTGCCGACTTTTTTTCACGCCACTCCTGTATTACTTTTTCTAGAACACAGTTAAATAAGAGTGGCGAGAGTCCATCCCCTTGTCTCACACCAGTTTTAATTTCGAAGGGCTCTGAGATGTCACCCATGAATTTAACTTTTGACCTCGTGTTAGTTAACGTTGCTTTAATAATTGCCAGCGTTTTCAGATCTAGTCCTTGTTCTTTCAAGATTCGGAATAAAGATTCGCGATCAATAGAATCATATGCTTTTTTGAAATGCACAAATGTACAGACGAGATTTTTATTGTACAGTTTTTGATGTCTTAGAATCAACTTTAGATTCAGGATCTGTTCAGGGCAGGATCTGCCCGGTCGAAAACCTGCTTGATATTCACCAATGTTCGGTTCTAACTGCCCCTGTGCTCTGTCTAGTAGACATTGAGATAGAATATTGTAACAAACTGGGAGAAGAGATATTCCTCTATAGTTGTTTAGATCCGTTCTATCTCCTTTCTTATGTAGTGGATGGATTTGAGCATCTTTCCAGTCTTCCGGAATCCGTTCGGTTCGCCAAACTTCTTGTAGAATTTTGGTTATTTCCTTGATTGTACCTGGACCAGCGGATTTCAAAAGTTCAGCAGTGATTCTATCTTCACCAGAAGCTTTATTATTTTTAAGCCGCTTGATTTGCCTAATTATTTCCTCTTCATTCGGTGGTAATGAATCTGGGTTTGTTTGTTTAGGGTTTAGTGTTGGTAATTTGTTTAAGGGCTCAGGACAGTTTAGTATTTGTTTAAAATATTTTGCAAGTTCTTTGCAATTGTCTTGGTTATTTAGAGCTAATTGTCCGTTTTCATTTTGGAATCATTCAATAATGAATTATTCAATTGGAATCATCATCAATTCAATACTTTGCAGTTGATAGCCTGTTAATTTAGTTGTAAATGTTTTGTAAAAGTTTCGGGTGTTATTTTTTTTGGAAATCTTTTTCTATTTCATTAAGTTGATTGTTTTCATATTTTCTTTTAGTTTGTCTAATTAGCTTCGATGTTTCTTTTCCTACTGCCAAAAAGATGTTATAGTTTATTGCTGTTTTTTGACTGTTCCAATCTTTGAATGCTTTACTTCGACTTAATACTGCTTGCTCGCAAACTTCATCCCACCACGGATGTTTTCTACGTTTTTGTAAAGGGACCAACTTTAAGGCTGTTTTAATAATTTTTTGTTTCAATTCTTGCCAGTTCTGTGCAGGTTGTTTATCAAGCTCTTCTGTTAGGGCTGGTTTTATTTTCGTTGGGTCAAACTTTGGTACTAGCAGTCCCTTTTGAATAAGTTTTCGAGGTTTTAAGCTAAGTTTGATTCTAGTCAAGTAGTGATCCGTGTCTATATTTGCTCCTTTCCTGACTTGAACATTCAAAATCTCTTTATAATTGGGGTACGAAATGGCAACATGGTCAATTTGAAATTCACCCATGTACGTGTTTGGGCACCTCCAGGTCTTTTGTTTTGTTATTTTCTTCTTAAAATGGGTTGGCATTAATTTTAGATTAAACTGCGAACATAGTTCAACCAATCTTCTACCATTATGGTTAGTCCATTTATGAGCGGGAAAACTGCCGACTGTTTTCCTGTACTTTTTTTCTTTCTTTAGTTGGGCGTTGAAATCACCCAATAGGATTTTTACATGGTTAGAGGGAATTTTAGAGATAGTCTTTTCCAGAATTTCCCAGGACTTATTTACTTTTTCAAGATTAGATTTATTTTCTTCGTTAACTGGGAGGTGTGCATTGATTAATGTATAGTTTTTGTTAGCACACTTGAGGGATAGTGTCATAAGTCGATTATTTACTGGCTGAACATTTGTTATAGAACCAAGAATGTTTCTTGAGACAGCGAAAGCAACACCGAGATGTGGTGTATTTTTGAGTATTCTTTTGTCTGTTTTACTTTTAAAAAGTCTGTAGTTGCCGAATTCCAAGGTGTTATCATCTATCAATCTGGTTTCTTGCAAAGCTAAAATTTGGATTTTTTGCTGATTTAATGTTCGCCCCAATTCGTGTAGTTTTCCTGAACGCAGGAGAGAATTGATATTTACCGTTCCAAAGAAAGTTTTTATTTTCGGTTTCAGACGTTGGCCAGAGGTCTCCGACTCCCTCTGAAAGATTATGCGTTTAAGTCCGGACGCCCCAGAATCCGAATGTCCGGTTGTACCAGCAAAGCTGGCAGAGGATTGTCTACCTCCTGGGGTAATTTTGTAATTACTAGAACGCTTCATCTTGTACTTTGAATTAAAGGTTTGAACCATGACGGTTCAGAGGTTAAGACTGGAGGGGTTAGTTCCAGAATTTAAATATCAGCCGCACCACTGGTGAATAGACGCTGACCACTCAGCCGCTTGATACAAGTCAGACGCTAAGTAATATATATATATATATATATATATATATATATATATATATATATATATATATATATATATATATATATATATATATATATATATATATATATCCACTGCAGGATGAAGGCTTCTTGATGAAGGATCCTGAGCGTTTTATCGCCATTCGGGTCCAATATTTTGTTAATATACTCCGTATTGTATTGATGTCATCAGTGCAATATGTTTTCGGTCTTAGGTTACTGGACACTTTAGGATTGCTTTGGTCCATCTGTTATCACATTGCCTAGCTCGCAAATCGCTATATCATACTTTCGTTTGATCTCTGATCCATGTGCCGGTTTTTCTGTCCCGCGTTATAATTCCGAGCATATATTTTTCCATTCCCCTCTATGCTACTCGAAGTTTATGAACTGTTTGTGATGTAAATGTCATGACAGGCAGGATGCACTGAACAAAAACTTTTCTCTTTAGACAAAATGGAAGATTATTCTTAAACATTATGTTGAGCTTATCAAATGTTTGCCAGTCACATTTAGCTTCAATTTCCACCTCCCGAGCGGTATCCTACTCCATTTAAATAATCTGCCCAAGATCTATGCTGTGATTCACAATATCCAAACCCCTCCCTAAAACAGAAATTCTATCCTCGGTAAATTTGTTAAACATGACCTGCATTTTTTAGCTTTAGTTTCAATTTAAATGGTACCCCAGGACTTTGCAGCAGTTCTTGTAAGAATTTTTGTAACTCATCTGGATCTTGTGAAAGGAGAATGATATCATCTGGGATTCTAAGATGGCTTAAGTTTACACAAGTATGCACAAGAGAAAAGAACAGGGGATATTGCGTCACCTTGCAATATACCCCTTTTACAGTGATTTTGTCAATGACTGTCATCGTAGCTTAATTATAAATAGATCTCAGTAGGTTTATATAGACTCGGTTTACAACTAGGTTAAACAATACATCCATTATGTCTTGCTTTGAAATTGAGTCAAATGCCTTTTTATAGTCAGTGCCTGGTGGCATTGTGCCTTTTTATGCTCTGTTGGACAACCTGGATGTGATCCATTGTACTGAATCCACTTCTGAACTCTGCTGGCTCGCTTAGTTTTGCGTAACACAGTGATCGTACTATTCCTTTACCTATTATCTTTATGAAAACGTTATATATTATTGACAGGAAACTTATCGGAAGGTAGTCCTTTGAATCTCTCTGTGCTCCAGTTTTTGATGTAGAAGAAGCATTTTTCCAGAAAGTGGATACTCTTTGTTTTTTTAGACATTCATTTTTCCTGTGACTTCTAGCTTTTAGCATTTTAACAGTTATAATAAACTTGCAGATATTTACCACTAAACACCAAATCACTTATTTTGAACTGCTCGACGCACGTTTCGCTAACCATGTTAGCACCATCAGAATATGATTTAATCGTGTCAGATTAAATCAAGTTTAGTATTTCACACCAAAGGTTCCAATAGAAGAATTGTTATAATGTTCTCCCCTGGAGCTTCGTCGTTTTTTAACATCAAAGCATTTTATATTTAGCTAGATTTTTTTTATATCAATATAAAATATAATATATATAATATAATAATATATATACATATATATATATATATATATATATATATATATATATATATATATATATATATATATATATATATATATACACAAATGTTCAAAAGTTTGAAATATTTACAAATAGTTTATCTACGCCTATCATACTCTAAAAATTGTGATGAATATTTATTTTAGACCGTTTTTAAATGAAAATAACAAAAACATTGTTTTACTGATAACACATGTTTTTCGATTTTTGCCCATTCTGTTGCTACTGGTATTTACATATTATTTTAGTTCTTTTTTCAATTTCCAATCAATCCTTTTAAAAATACCTAGAAACATAATATCTCATTTTAACAGATCAAGCGTAATTGCTTTGTTACAACAGGGCTTTAATCAAAGTAATATCGCGGTAATTTAGGTGCTACCCAAAGTGCTGCATCAAAAATTCATACAAAATTTCAATAGACAAATGACATAAAGGATTGCCCTGGAAGTAATAGAAAACGATGTACAACACCTACACAAACCCGGCGGATATCAATGATAACTCGAAGGAATCGTCTGGAATCTACAAGTGGTATATCAAGGGAGCTTGTCAGGTTTGAAGGGGTAAATGTTTCACGACAAACGATAACACGCAGACTGAAAGTGGTATATTTGCATCGCAGAAGACCTTTACGAGTTCCCAAACTAATCCTTTAATAAAAAAATGTAATATTGCAATGCGCTCGAGAAATAAAGGATCATAGTCCTAACTAGAATAACGTGATGTCCTCCGATGAGACGAGAATGGGCTTCGTTTCTGTTTCACGAAGAACACTAGTTTGCAGATCTTCAGATCGACAAGCCTGAGTAGAAACAGCTCAACCACGTATCCAATTTGAAGGTGGGAGCGTGATGTTTTGAGGTCCTATTATGAGAGGTACACGGACACCTCTACTGGTCCGGGAAAGAAGAATCACTGGTGCTGTGTACATCGAGGAAGTTTTAAATTCTGTTGTGCATCTGTTCCGGAGTTGGTCGACGGATTTGTTTTCATGGATGACAATGCATCTTCTCATCGAACAGCAGCAGTACAGCATTTTCTTGAATAGTAGGAAATAACCAAGTTAGGGTGGTCAGCAAATTCCCTTGATATGGATGTCATTGAACATGCTTGGAATATTCTAAAAACACGCATCAAGAAACGAAACATTCCTTCTTTTATCATGCGAGAACTAAAAGGTGCTGCTCGTGAAGAATGGCTTACTAAAGATTATTTCCTCCCCGTAGAAGCGTACAAAATGTTTGGAAGGGCTCGAAATCTATTTTGTGACCCGTTTGAATATGATGTTCTGCTAGAATTGAGGAGATATGCGATTTTCGGGCGGCGAGAGAATGCTCGTATATGCGATTTTGGATGCATCTCTTGGTTTGGTCTATATATGATTGGAAGCAGCCAGAACAAGCAATCTCATAGACATCATGTGACTCTTGTGTAATATTATCTTTCACTGGTCCAAGGAAACTGGATATATTTGTTTCTGTTGTAAATAACATTTCGATAGTACGGGATTTGAATACGTGGTAAATTTTATCAGTAACTCCCTTAATGTATGGTAGAAGAACTTTGGGGTTTTGGGACAATTCTTTAGTGGATTGGTGAGTATGATCAGTTGCCTAAACTTTATTAATATGCCTATTTCTTTGACGCATGTCAGTATTATTGAAGATAAAATATGTATTCGACATTCAATGTTGAATAAGACTAGGGATATCTGTTGATATGTGGTGTTTGTTTTTTAGAATGCCTAGGGTTTTTGGAAGGGGGATGTTCGTAACTAACGAGGCAATATCGAAACTAACAAGAATGTCACTTTCGGATATACTGTGCCTTTAAAGAAGCTCAATGAAATGAAAGGAGTTTTCGCTAAGTATCTTGCTAATTTGTGAGTTGGTGAACGATATGCTCTAATAATTGGACGAAGAGGAATATCAGTTTTATGGATTTTTGAGAGACCGTACATTTCTGGGATGCGAGAAGATTTTTCATGAGTTATTAAAGCCTTTTTATCATCCAAAGAAATATTACACGTATTGATGACAGAGCGCATTTTCTTCTCTAGATATGTTGTAGGATCGTTAAGAATTTGCTTATGGTCTGCACTCTCTAACAGATCAGACATTTTAATTTCATATCAACACTATTAAGAATGACCGTGGCATTCCCTTTGTCGGCTGTCGTAACTCAATCAAGATTAGATCTTGGAGGTTTGGAACGGCGCATGATTCTGGTAATGTCTTGGCAGATTTCTTCGGCTTTAAGAGAAGGTAGGTGGGATAAAGCATCTTCCGTTTGGGAAATTATTTTCTCTACTGGGATAGTGTTTGATAAGGCTCTACGGACTGAATCGCTGAATCGAAAAATTGTGTACAAAGTTGGTCGATATATGTGTTGGCGTGGGTGTTGAATTTTGGGATTTAATAAAGCGTAGAAGTTATTCTTTTTGAATGTCAGTTTTTTGTTGGCGATAAGTTGGGCTTTTTGGGTGGAAATTCGGTCGAAAGTATCCCATAATATGGGGTAGATGTTAAACCTGTGCAGAGTGGCAAATGTACGGTACACATGGGAATTTGTTTTATTTAACAGACGTCTAGTGTTGTGGATAGAATTTCTTAACAATGCCGAATTAGCCCTGGATAGGATTCTGGAGATGCACTGAGATTTGTTGTGATGCTTTAACTGTAAACTTTTTGGAATGACATTATTGTCTCGACAGGATTTAAGGAAGGTTAAATCGCAGAGAAGACGGGATTTGCGGATGAGAAGCGGACTAAAATGTTGTTGTGTAAAATAATTTTCTCCCCGTAGAGGCGTATAAAATGCTCGGAAAAGCTTTCGCGGTCGGTAATGTTAAAATTACTAGGTTTTCGGGTAGAACCGCGTTTTATGTTTGTAACATTCAAGAAAATCTAGTTGATTTACTCCGAGGCCTCAATCTGCCTACTCCCCAGAGTTCATAACTAGAAAAGAACGTGGGCGGCGCGATCACTGTATTAATAGGTAAGGTTGTGGATGTGGGTAACAATTCTTCCAGCCGACAAAGGGAATGCCACGATCATACTTAATACTGTTGACTATGAAATGAATATGTCTAATCTGTTAGAGAGTGCAGAATTTAAGCAAATTCCTAACGATCCTACAACATACCTGGTGAAGAAAACGTGATTTGTCATCAATACTTCTAATCTTCCTTCGGATGACAAAAAGGCTGCGCGAAATACTTCAAAAAATCTCCTCGCAAAAAATCTTCTCGCACCCTAAAAATGAACGGTCTCCCAAAAATCAGGGCACATTGTTCAGCAACTCACAAATTAGCAAGATACAGAGCGAAAACTCTAAAGCCGCTCGTGGAAAAAAATCCTCTCATTTCATTGAGCTTCTTCAAAGTCACACTATATTCGAAAGTGACATACTTCAAGCCATTAACAGCAGTCCTTTGAAACCTACTTGCTGGTTCAGATATGTAGGTAACACTTTCGCCATTTAACCACACGGAATACAATCTTTAAATCTGTTCCTTTCGCAATTGAACAGTATCCAATTTACAATGGAGACTGAAAACAATTCTACCCTCCTTTTTCTTGACGATCTAATATCAAAAAGCTCAAACCAAAACTTCTCCTATTTTGTTTATCGTAAACCTACCCACACAAACCGTTACCTAAATGCGAACTCACATCATCATCGATCTCAATTAAATTCGGTGATTAAAACTTTAGTTACTAGATCTTTAAGATTGTCGGACAAGGAACATAGGCAAGCATAACTTAATTACTTAGAAACGGCACTAATTCAAAACGGCTATGATATGCGTCAAATGAAAAGGCATATTAATACAGTTTAGGCAAGTGGTCATATTCACCAATCGACTAGAGAATTGTCCCAAAACCCCAAAGTTCTTCTGCCATACATTAAGGGAGTTACTGATAAAATTTGCCACGTATTTAAATCCCGTAATATCGAAACGATATTTACAACGGAAAGAAATATATCCAGTTTCCTTAGACAAGTGAAAGATAATATCCCACAAGAGTCACATGATGTCTATGCGATTCCTTGTTGTGGTTGCTCCCATTCATATATCCGCCAAACTAACAGACGCATACACAGTGGGCAAGTGGAGATTATTAAAAATATTCAAAAAACAAGGAAAACATTTTTCCTGTGGTCCACGTAAAATTCTCAATCTTTCAGTCGCCATCAAACGCCACCAAGCTTTTCCCGAGACCGGTTTCTGGCTTTAAGCCGTCATCAGCCGTCATCAGTCAACGTTTGAAGAGCCTGAAGGGAAGGGCCTGGGTTTGGGTCAGAACGGTTTCAGACAGTAATACTGTTACGAACCACCTGATTGCGTGAGCTGCATTTCGATGCTGTTTTCAGCCGATTAATATGGTCAGGACCCTGGGTAATTCTTCAGTTGCTTTCAAAAGTTCAACTCGAGCTCGACTGATGACGGCATAAGGCCAGAAACCGGTCTCGGGAGATGCTTGTTGGCATTTGATGGCTACTGACGGATTAAGAATTTTAAGTGGAGCACAGGAAAAATTATTTCCTTGTTTTTTGAATATTTTCAACAGACGCATCCAAAATCGCATATACGAACATTCTCTCGCCGTCCGAAAATCGGATCTCTCCTCAACTTTAGCAGAACATCATATCCAAACGGATTACAAAATAGATCTCGACAAAGCCAAAGTAATCGCACATATATATATATATATATATATATATATATATATATATATATATATATATATATATATATATATATATATATATATTCCTTTAAATTTCGCATAATTCGTGAAGCAATTGAGATTGAAAAGCGCCCAAACTGCGTAAACAAGAGGGACGACGGTATTAGAGTTTCAAATACATGGAAACCTCCCATTTCCAAATTACCCATCCGAAACCTTTCCAATCAAACGTCCACCTCCCGTCTCACCCCCTATCCCTCAAACAAACGGTCCACCCACAACCTTACTTATTAATGCAGAAGTCGCGCCGACCACGTTCTTGGAGTCGGAGATGAACTCCGAGGTGATCAGATCGGAGAACTGAAAAGAACATCATCTCCTATTATTACTAGATTTAGTCGCTATCGATTGATAGCGACGACTTCATAGCCACGATGCATGCATTTCACGCTAATCAAGTATAAACTTCCACTGAATCTGATTCTCGCGCGTCAGGTTCGGAGCAGTAAACAACATCAAAACAAGATTCGATTAATCTCTATCTAAACACCCCCTAAGTTAACCGCGCTCTAAGGTGATGTTCTAAAACATAGCTCCGACGCAATTCATGCGATCGGTAGCTATGGAAGGAAAGTAAAGGCCTACGGGTCAAAACCAGGAAGAAGTAGTAGTAGTATACTACCTTCTTTTCTAGTTGTGGAGAGTAGGCAGATTGAGGCCTCGGAGTAAATCTACTAGATTCCCTTGATAATGGCTTCAAAGTGGAAGCCGAAACGTCGAGATTTTAGAAATCTAAAACGCGGTGTTACCCGAGAACCTAGTAATTTTAACATTACCAACCGCGGAAGCCTTTCCGAACATGAATATTTTCAACTCAAAATAGTTGGAAAGAGAGCTGAATATTAATATTTTTCTCTAGAACATTTTTTGGTATATAAAATTTTGAAAATTATCATTCAAACCTTATCTACAAATAATGTAAAAATGAAGTTATATGAACTGCGATTTTTTTGTTGCTGATTTAGATTAATTTGACTTTCTGTAATATTTATTACATTTAATAGTCCTTCCCAGTCACTAAGATAATATTGCAGATATGAAGGCTTTTAATGGCTTAAATGGTTAATAATGTAATCAAACTCCAATGAATACGGAATACACAGTATTTTCGTGCACTGCATCAAAATAAAAGCAGAACATAGCAATAGAAACTTTCTCTATGATAACTTAAAACTTATCAGTGTTCAAGTTGAAATTATAACAAATTATTTCAATCAATCTATTCATAAAGGAAATGAAGTTATTGATTTGAATTATCCATAAAAGTTTTAAAGATTCTAAAGTAACTAAAGATATTATGTCCAAACAAATGCGGTTTCTGTGAAAGAAACGGTTTCGGTACTTTTTTATTTGAATACCTTTCACTACATTGTTTGGTGATTTTATTATGTCATTCTGAATAATTTCAAGTTTAGTAAAAGCTTTTTAAATAAAATACTTTGTTTCCATAACAGCGTTTTTCAATTTAAAATGCGCCAAACTTATTAATATTTACTTTTTGTATCTCGACAAGGAAATCAACCCAAAACATAAACTTTTCGCAGACACAAAAGAATAACCGAACGCGCTCTTATATTTACGTTTTAGATTTTTGACAAGTTTAAAATATGTACACGGAAAACCACTTTCTTATTTTAATTAAGAGCTTAAAGTCAAACTTCGTTAGAAAGCAAACGAAAACAGAGATTTTTCTGCATTCAAAATACAAGAAATATCCATTTAAAAATGGAAAACATTTTCTTAGACGTTTTAATTTCCAGCTAAAATTATTCCAGTTACAGATATTCTCTTTTTCCCTTCGGGTTTTTCGAGAAAATAAAAAAATATAACTCAATTTAAAATAAGCTTTTGAAATTAAAAATAGCTTTATACAGATAACGTGATTTCGATCTTCTAAAGTAGATATTAACTATACCAAGAAATATAGTGTGCTCCGATTGAAATAATTGTGTTTCAACAAATATATATATATATATATATATATATATATATATATATATATATATATATATATATATATATATATTTATATATACATACATATATATGTATATATATATATATAAATATATATATATATATATATATATATATATATATATATATATATATATATATATATATATATATATATATATATATATTTATATATACATACATATATATGTATATATATATATATAAATATATATATATATATATATATATATATATATATATATATATATATATATATATATATATATATATATATATATATATATATATATATATATATATATATTCCTAGTTGGGCGTTGAAATCACCCAATAGGATTTTTTCATGGTTAGAGGGAATTTTAGAGATAGTCTTTTCCAGAATTTCCCAGGACTTATTTACTTTTTCAGGATTAGATTTATTTTCTTCGTTAACTGGGAGGTGTGCATTTATTAATGTATAGTTTTTGTTAGCACACTTGAGGGATAGTGTCATAAGTCGATTATTTACTGGCTGGACATTTGTTATAGAACCAAGAATGTTTCTTGAGACAGCGAAAGCAACACCGAGATGTGGTGTATTTTTGAGTATTCTTTTGTCCGTTTTACTTTTAAAAAGTCTGTAGTTGCCGAATTCCAAGGTGTTATCATCTGTCAATCTAGTTTCTTGCAAAGCTAAAATTTGGATTTTTTGCTGATTTAATGTTCGCCCCAGTTCGTGTAGTTTTCCCGCACGCAGGAGAGAATTGATATTTACCGTTCCAAAGAAAGTTTTTGTTTTCGGTTTCAGACGTTGGCCAGAGGTCTCCGACTCCCTCTGAAAGATTTTGCGTTTAAGCCCGGACGCCCCAGAATCCGAAAGTCCGGTTGTACCAGCAAAGCTGGCAGAGGATTGTCTACCTCCTGGGGTAATTTTGTAATTACTAGAACGCTTCATCTTGTACTTTGAATTAAAGGTTTGAACCATGACGGTTCAGAGGTTAAGACTGGAGGGGTTAGTTCCAGAATTTAAATATCAGCCGCACCACTGGTAAACAGACGTTGACCACTCAACCGCTTGATACAAGTCAGACGCTAAGTGACAAGTCAGACGCTAAGCCATTTTAGAACAATTAGCAAAGACAACTAAAGTAGTTTGCAGTGCGTAGGAATTAAATAAATGAAGCTACATAGCAATAGTAGGACTTGAAAAATGTGAAAATTGAAAAGGACATTATTGTGCTCTCATTGTGTTATTTGTTAACTGTTGTATTTGAATGTTTATAAAAATAACGTTTTAATTCAGTTGCTAAGATGAATCAGTTATTTAATCAAAAATAGAAAGGTGAATTAATTTTTCTTTATTTTAGTGGCTTAAGTGTACGCGATGCGTGCGCTGAATTCCACCCAAGACATCCCGATAAGTCAGTTCCAAATTCGGAGTTTTTAAGAAATAACTTAGTAAAACTAAAAACAACTGGTAGTGTGAGCCCAAGGATCCGCAAAGGGCGTAAAAATATTGTGACTGAAGAAAATATTCTTCGTTGTAATGTGGCAATTGCTCACATGTCAACACACAAAATTGTCCTAGATAGGTTGTTCTCAGTCAAAGGTGTGGGCCACTTTAAAGGAGAACAATTATTATCAATATAAAATGAGAAGCGTACAAGAATTGCTTTATAATTATTGTGATAAAAGATTGGAATTTTACGACTGGTTGTTAGACAAGAAGCGTCAGCAACCCAATTTCGAGAAGCACATTTTTATAGCGACGAAGTAACTTTTTATTTAAATGGCATGTCCAATAGACAAAATTACAGATGTTGATCTGACAGTAATCCTTGTTGAGCTGAAGAAAGAAGAAGACCAAATTATTAATTACATAATTTTAATAAATTATTTAGTTTATTAATATTAAACTATTTTAAGAAATTAATTGAATTATCTTCTGATGATGTGAACATGATTAGGGAAAAGCGCGTTTAGAAATGAAAAAAAGTGATTTGTGATGTTTCTAAATCATTTCGGCTGTCGATCCGTTGATTCTGTGAAAAGTCATGACGTTTCGCCAAAATTTCATTTGGCGTTTTCAAGAGTTGTCCGCTTCGACTGAAGAGTCCAACTGACGTGTACCTGTGGTTGTGCTTGCTTTTATAGCCGGTCGGCGACTGCGCATATTATATCGGGGTAGTTCGGGAATATTTGCGGCACTCGGCAATGTTATCGGGCGTCTCTTTATTGATTTTTCTACGTCGCCGCCACGTTGCCGCGTTTCTTCTTTTTTCAGAAGGGATTTCCATACTTTTGAAATATTGCAAACGACGTTTCGCGTATTTAGCTCACCTCTATCTTCTATTTCAAGAGTTTCTGTGATTGTTTGGACCTTGTAGTTTTCTATATTCGCTATTTCTTTAGCTCCTTCAAAATTAATTTTATGTCCTGTTTGTAGATGGTGCTGGAACAGAGCGGAAGGTTTGTTTGTTTTTTAAGTTGTATTTATGTTCTTGTATTCTGGCCGATATTCGTCTGTTTGTTTGTCCTATGTATGTTCTATTGCAGTCGGAACAAGATATAATATACCCGTGATTTTCCAATCTAACTTTGTCCTTGGGGTCTTTTAGGATGTTTGTGACAGTTTTGAGCGGCTTCTAGGCTGTTCTGATCTTATTTTTCCTTAGTAGTCTGCCTATTCTCTCTGTGACTTCTTTTACGTATGGTAGCAGGACCTTTGGTATATTTGGTTCATGATCCTCTATTGTTCTTCGTGTTTGGGTTTCCGGATGGCGAATTGCCTTCCTGATACAATTTTCGGAATATCCATTTTGTCTAAGAGCTGTGGAAATTTTTGGTAGTTCTCATCATATGTCGGGGAATTCTCCGAACAATGCTTGAAAAATACATATATTTCCTTCAACCAGCAGATGTACAGACAGACCGACGCTGCCCCAATGGGATCATCTTTATCACCCGTTATAGCCAACCTTCATGACCGACTTCGAAACAAAGGCATAGGCCAACGCTCCTTTAAAACCTAAACTTTGGAAACGCTACGTGGATGATACCCTTATAATATGGCCTCACGGAAACGATCTTCTAAACAACTTCCTAACTCAGTTAAACGGAATCCACCCTAGAATACAGTCCACTCTGGAAGTCGATCAGGATAGAAAACTGCCGTTTTTGGATCTCCTTATCACAAGGAAACTTCCTGGAACTCTCGAATACACAGTGTATAGAAAACCAACTCACACCGATCGATACCTCAACGCTAAATCCCACCAACATCCTCCTCAAATCCAAGCAGTAGCGAACACCTTGATTTTCAGATCCTTCCGACTGACACTACCAAATACACGAAGCGAAGAACTACCAAAAATTTCCACAGCCCTTAAACAAAATGGATATTACGAAAATTGTATCAGGAAGGCTATTCGCCGTCAGGAAACCCAAATACAAAGAACAATAGAGAATCATGAACTAAATACACCAATGGTCCTGCTAACGACGCTCGCAACATTCCAAATGTATGGAAATCCCTTCTGAAAGAAGAAGAAACGCGGCAACGTGGCGGCGAAGTAGAAAAATCAATAAATGGATGCCCGACAGCGTTGCCGAGCGCCGCAAATAATCTCGAACTACTCCGATATAATCTGCGCAGTCGCCGGCCGGCTATAAAAGCGAGCATAACGACCCGTGCACGTCAGTTGGACTCTTCAGTAGAAGCGGATAACACTTCAAAATGCCAAATGAGATTTTGGCGAAACGTCGTGACTCTTCACAGAATCAACGGATCGACACCCGGAATGATTTGAAACATTATCTACTATCCGTGAAAATATTAGATGTAACATATTGATAATGTAAAAATCAAATATATATATATATATATATATATATATATATATATATATATATATATATATATATATATATATATATATATATATATATATATGATAAAGCCATATCTTTCTGAAAGAACATAATATGAATCCTGAAAAAATACAAGAGACCAGAAGAAGGGACTGAAGAGCAGCCAGCTGCAAAAATACGAGCTAGATGTTTTATGTGCGGCAGAAAAAAAGAATCGATAATTCCTCAAGACGATGTATTTTCTTGTCCTAATACAATAATATGTGTACTCAATCTCGCAGTAATAGATGTGGTGTATAGAATACACCGCGCGGGTAGTTATGTTAAAGTCCAGGGCGTGGGCATTTAAAGTTTAAATCATTAACCAAACATCAACAAAAAATTGTCAAGTTGTCGATGGAACCATAGAAAACCGTTAATAATTTTGAACTTATTCACCAGACTTAATACCTGCCGAAAATCACTTATTTCAATAAGTACAACATTATCTATAAGTACAACATATATAATAAAAAAGAATGGGACTTAACACACCGTTCCACTTCCCGGGCAGTATCACCCTCCATCCTGAAATCCTTTACCCAAGATCTTAGCTTGTATCCCCTTGAAGAAGTAAAAAAGCTTCTGGCGAAATATATTGAGATTTATTAAGAAATGAAATCTATCTATCTAAATTATATATATATATATATATATATATATATATATATATATATATATATATATATATATATATATATATATATATATGTATATATATATATATTATATAACAAATTTGTTGAACATAACCTGACCCTTTTTTTTCAAGCCAAATCGTTCTCCCGCCCTTTGCAGCTGTTGTATGTGTTTTTGCAGCTCAGTTGGATCTTGTGACATGAGAACTAAGATGGTTTAAGTATGCACCATTGATTTTTATTCCATCTTGGTCCCACTCCAAATTAAGGAATACCTCTTCAAGGTAGGCTAAGAAAAGAACAGGCGGTATTGAGTCACCCTGCCGTGCACACCGTTCTACATTGATTTCAACTTCATCAGTCATAACTAAGATCATCCATGCGAACTATCGCTATAGCTTCATCATACATGGATTCCAGTAGGATCAAGTAGGCTCTATCTATCTCCTGGTTAAGCAATGTATTCATTAAGGCTTGCTTTGATATTGAGTCACATGCCTTTTCATAGTCAATAAAAGCCAAGCACAGTGGCATAATGTATTCAGTGTGCCTTCTTATGGCATGTTGGAAAACCTGGAGATGATCCATTGTACTGAATCAACTTCTGAATCCTGGTTGTTTTCTTGGTTGTGCATCATTCAGTGTTCTTAATATTTTTTTAGATATTTTCTTGGTGAAAACTTTTTATATTACTGATAGGAGGAGGCTTTACTGTTGTGTTTTAAATGTTCTTATGCTCCTTTCCTATAAAAGATAATCAATTCAGCATTTTTCCATAGATTGAGTATTTTTTTGTTCTTTGAGGCATTTTGAGTACAATTTTACCAGTATTTTATATACAGTTTAACCATCAGCTTTATGATTTCAACCGTTACACTGTCCTTTCCTGACACCTTTGTAGCCTTCATCGCTTCTATAATATTTGTCACTTCATCCAACAGGATATCTGGCTGTTGCTCTTTCGTAGGCATTGCTGTCTTTGACTGGTTCTGTTCGTCATATAACTTTGAATAAAATCTTCTGATAACCTCTAACATTTCCGTACTCCGTGTATATATATATATATATATATATATATATATATATATATATATATATATATATATATATATATATATATATATATATATATATATATATATATATATATATATATATATATATATATATATATATATATATATATATATATATATATATATATATATATATATATATATATATATATATATATATATATATATATATATATATATATATATATATATCGTGCCCTTACATTGAAGGGCACATGTTTCGTCTGTTGGTGGTTAGACCCATCAGGGTATCGACATATGCTCTCTCGCCAAGAATAGGGAGTCCCTCTCCACAATCAAACAACCCATATTTTCACCGACTTCTCGTCGGATGGCTTATAAATTGAGTTTTTTACTTCTTTGAACTACGTCCAACGAGACAGCAGTAGTCAGGAGTTATACACCCCCGACCGTGGGTTTCCACAATCTCATGTGGAATGCACAACGACCTGCGTCTCCGCCATAAAATATGGGTTGTTTGATTGTGGAGAGGGACTGACTATTCTTGGCGAGAGAGCATATGTCGGTACCTTGATGAGTCTAACCACCAACAGATCAAATATGTGCCCTCTAATGTAAGGGATGCGTAGGGCTTTCTCCTGGTCAAGCAACTAACCATTGCTCAACCCCGCTCATTTCCCGGATGCCAAGGGGTAACTAAGGCAGAGGGTACTAAGAATCACTGGATGCAACATGGATGCAACAACTGCAAGAACTGTTGATCGAGCTTTATAGCATACACTGGGATATCATAGGTTTATATGAAACACGATGAAACGGTTAAGAGCTAGTCAAACTGGAAACAACTGTCACGTACTCTACACTCGGGCTACAAAGAATGAGCTATGTGGTGGAATTTGATTCTTCATTAACCGAAAGTTGATTGATAGTGCCATACAATTTGAAAGTATATCTAACTGACTAGCCCAATACATCATTCAACTGAATAAAAAGTTTAAGCTTCAAATAGTCCACGTTGATGCACCAACTATAAGCTATGGGGATGAAGAAATTGAGGTAGTTTATGATAATGTGGTCCAGCTACTAGACAACGAGAAGTGCAGGTACAAAATCCTATGAGTGACTTTAATGCTAGATCTGGAAAAGCAAGAACTGGTGAAACTGCAACTGGACTATGTGGAAGTGTTGATCGGGTAATAGAGCTGACATATTGATTGATTTTGCTGAAAGACAAGAACTGTATATTATAAACGCCTCTTATAATAAAAAAATCAGCAGAAAAGAGATATGGGAATATGCATCTGGTCTGACAAGTGAAATTGACTACAACATGTCATACGATAAAATAATATTTAGCAATTGTCCTGCCCTTAACCGTTTTAAATTACTCAAAAGTCTCCTATGAGACTATTGATTTAATGAAGAAACGGTTGACAATTAGGAATACAGGGAGTCTTTTCGGCAGAGTCGAGTACGTTGAGCTTTGTAAAACTATAAGAAAACATATTCGAGAGAAAACGCATCGATTCAACATGCAGTTAGTGAAGAAAACGTTAGAATAGAACAAGGAATAAACAAAGCTAAATACATGTTGAGAAAGAAAAGGGTACAAATGTTTGCCTTAATGCGTGAGGATGGCATAGTGTGTAAGGAGAGTACGGAAATGTTAGAGGTTATCAAAAGATTTATTTTTTTATATATTTATTCAAAGTTATATGACGAACAGAACCAGTCAAAGACAGCAATGCCTACGAAAGAGCAACAGCCAGATATCCTGTTGGATGAAGTGACAAATACTATAGAAGCGATGAAGGCTAGAAAGGTTCCAGGAAAGGACAGTGTAACGGTTGAAATGATAAAGCTGATGGTTAAACTTTATATAAAATACTGTTAAAATTGTACTCAAAATACCTCAAAGAACAAAAAAAATTTTGAATTTGAATTTTCAGTTTAGGGCCGCGTCAGCAACTGAGGCCATTTGGCAGCTCATAAAGAGTGTATGCATAATAAGGAGTGTATATATAAGAACTAATGAAAATTGAATATAGTTAATATTGTATATAAAGTGTATAATAAAAGTAATATGAAATATAGAGTGTATTCCATATTCCAATGGATCTCAAACGTTAAAAGACAGTAGACCGTAAATAAAGGAACAGCCAGATGTAATGCATGGAATAGCTTAATTAAGAGAAGGGAGGAGGTGAAAATTTTAAGGGAAAGAGGAGTTTAAAGATAACAGAGATGGATTATATCAAAGGAAAGTACGAAGAGGATCGGAGGAATTCAAAAAGAGAACTGGAATAATGAGGGGACAAAATAGAAGGGAGGTCTCTGGGAAGTCTATGTCTTTGTGTAAGAGCAGATAGCAAAGGGCACTCTAGTAAGACGTGACGAACAGAAAGAGAAGCACCACATAAAGTACATACTGACGGGGGGTCGCCACTTATTAGATGCCCATGTGAGAAGTGATAGTGCCCGATTCTAAGCCTATTCCCCTTTACAAAAAGATGACGGTCGAGAGCTGAAGGGGGACTACATTCGAAGAATTTAGGTTTCACTGTATATAACTTAGAAGCGTAACCCAAAGTATCCCAGTCGAATTAAACAATATCTTGAACAATTAGTGAGATGCAGAAAGCATCCCGGTGATGGAAAAGGGGCAAGATAGAAAGATTTTCTTTTAGAGCCATTTTCACTGTATATAACTTAGAGGCGTAACCCAAAGTATCCCAGACGAATTGAACAATATCTTGAACAATTAGTGAGATGCAGAAAGCATCCCGGTGATGGAAAACGGGCAAGATAGAAAGATTTTCTTTTAGAGCCATTTTGGCGTAGTAGTCTGCTCGTTCATTACCCAATATGCCTGCGTGGCCAGGGTTCCAAAGGAATTTTACTACGGACCCTTTAGATTGGGATTCCTGGATGAGGAAAAGAATGTTAACAATTAGAGGCGAGGGTAGGGGAGAAACAAGAGATTGAAGAGAACTTAAGGAATCAGAGCAGATAAGCCAATTGGAATTTGGACGGGAGAGTATATAAGAAATGGCCTCTCTAATGGCTAAAAGTTCGGCAGAAAGGATACTATTCTAGGTGTGAAGACGAAAAACACAAGTAAAATTATCGTGAAGGAAGGCTGAACTCACTCCATCGATTGACTTGGAGCCATCAGTGTAAATGATGTTATCAGGTCGAAGGTCTTGAATGATTTTAGGGAAGATGGTAGCAGGAGAAGGGAGACCAGAAAAGGGTTTGAATGTTTGCAACGACGAATGGCATGAGACGCAGATAAATGTAAGAGAAAACTGGGAGTTTAGTGGAGAGGCAGAAGGCTCATGAAAATTGAGAACAAATTCTACCTGAGCTTTTCTGAGACGAAAAGAGGGACCGAGGTTGCGATCACTGGAGACAAATGAGTAATGGGTTGCCAGAGAATTATCTACAAGGGTGCGATCAGTGACCCAATTTCCGTCAATCAGAAGACCATTGATGTGGCCGCAGGAATTAGCACGAAGACGATTGACTCTATTCCAGAAGTCCTGGCTAGAAGAGCATTGATTAAAAGAGTTTACAAAAAGTGACCAGGAGTTTCGCATAGCACGAGTAATTGTACGTTTGGCCAGAGCTCGGAGCCTCTTGAAGGCTATGAGGTTCTCCATCTCTTGAAGGCCTCTTGAAGGCTATGAGGAAGGGTATCGTTTGAACTTATTGAGAGCTGCTTTACGGGCTTTAATAACAGAACGGCATTCTGAGTTCCACCAAGGAACAGGAGGGCGGGAAGAATGAAGGTTATTCACAGAGATTGCTAGTACCGCCGACTGGTTAATTGCATGAGTGAAGCGTTCAATGTTACCATCATAGTCTCCTTCAACAAATATGGGACATTGAAACGAGGGGGAACGATATGGGGCATCGATAGAGCTCCCAGTCTGCCTGTGATATTTTATATATTTTACCGGGTGGAAGTGGGATATTAGAGTTGCTTTCGGAGAGGATAATGGGGAAGTGGTCACTACCATGAAGGTCATCAAGAGGGCTCCAGAGTAGCGAAAGAACAAGGGAGGGGGAACAGAGAGACAAATCAATACAGGAAAATGTCCCATTGGCAGAACTGAAATGAGTGTGGGATAATGAGTTGAGAAGGGATAAATTAAATTGATCAATAACAATCTGTATCATTGTTCCACGGGTGTCAGAATGGGAGGAACCCCACAATGAATTATGGGCATTAAAGTCTCCACATAGGAGGAAAGGAAGAGGACGCTGATTGACCAAGTCAATAAGATCTGCAAACGAGACGGGGTCAGAGGGGGAGAGATAAAGACAACAGATAGTGATGAGGCGATCAAGACCAACTCTAATTGCCACAGCTTCTAAGGTAGAGGTAAGGGTAACTGAAGAGATGTCGATAGATGAATGAGAAAGAATGGCTACACCTCCAGCAGCTCGATTGGCATCTAACCGATCATTTCTAGTGATGGAATAGTTTTTTAGAGAAGGGTTGCAAGAGGGTTTAAGATTAGTTTCTTGGAGAAGAATTAGAGCCGGGTGAAAATACCCAATAAGGAGTTTAAGCTCTTCTATACGATGTAGCAGACCGTTAATGTTCCATTGGATTATGAGATTGAAGAGGAAGAAAGTAGAGATTATGTAGTTGGGCGGGAAATCTTGCCCCCTGAAGAGGAGGCTTGGGACTTAGAGCAAGAAGAGACATATTTGGATTGAGATTAAGCTTTAGAGTGAGCGGAAGAAGATTTAGACCAGTGATTGGAGGTTAAGTCTGTGTCCATATCAATCTCGCTAGTGTGCCTACTGGAAGGACGAGATGATTTGGCAGATTTAGATAAAGAGGAAAGGGAAGAAGCTTTCGAAGATGAGACCGGCTGAGAAGTTGAAGGGTTAGAGGAGGTGGAAAGGTTAGAGGAGGTTTGGTTGATATATTTGGTAAAATTCTAGTAAAATTGTACTCAAAATACTCAAAAATTGTAAAATTCTTGTAAAATTGTACTCAAAGAACAAAAAATACTCAATCTATGGAAAAATGCTGAATTGATTCTTTTTCATAGGAAAGGAGTATAAGATTTAAAACACAACCGCCAAGTCTCCTCCTATCAGTAATGTAAAAAGTTTTCACCAAGAAAATATCTAAAAGAATATTAAGAACACTGAATGACGCACAACCAAGAAAACAACCAATATTCAGCAGTTGATTCAGTACAATGGATCATCTCCAGGTTTTCCAACATGCCATAAAAAGACACATTGAATACATTATGCCACTGTGCTTGGCTTTTATTGACCATGAAAAGGCATTTGACTCAATATCAAAGCAAGCCTTAATAAATACATTGCTTAACCAAGGGATAGACAGAGCCTACATGATCTTACTGGAATCCATGTATGGTGAAGCTAGAGCGATAGTTCGCATGGATGATCTTAGTTATGACTGATGAAGTTATAATCAATGTAGAACGGGGTGCACGGCAGGGTGACTCAATATCGCCTGTTCTTTTCTTAGCCTACCTTGAAGAGGTATTCCTTAATATGGAGTGGGACCAAGATGCGATAAAAATCAATGGTGCATACTTAAACTATCTTAGTTCTCCTGTCACAAGATCCAACTGAGATTCAAAAAACACATACAAGAGCTGCAAAGAGCGGGAGAACCATTTGGCTTAAAAAAAAATGGTCAGGTTATGTTCTACAAATTTGCTGACAACATAAGAATTTCTATTTTTGGAAGCGATTTTGAGGTTGTGAGCTATATATATATATTGGGCAAAGGATTTCAGGATGGAGGGTGATACTGCCCGGGAAGTGGAACGGTGTATTAAGTCCCATTCTTTTTTTTTATATATGAGTAATGTTTTTTTAATATTTTGTCACATACTCTGCTTCTCACTCAAAAACCACATTGATACTTTCAAAATATTCTTTTAAAAGATAATCAAGTAATTTGAGTATTATGTCAGACGTATTTTGCTTCATAAACTCTTTATTAAAATTTTATTAAAATTCTATGACGCAAGAATGTATATTAAACCGGCATCAGATTTTACACTCGCACAACGACTTCTGATCATCGCGAGTTAGCATTAAAAGACGAGCGCTGCATAAAAATAAACTCCGTCAAAGCTCAACTTTTAATAGATGCATGAAGTCGGACGACAAAAGACAACAACGCCAAAATTAAAACGTAATGTTTAAAACTTCAAAGTGTACGCTCAAAAGTAGCCGGTATTTACATAACAAGCAGACTTTCATTTAACACTTTAGTTTTCGGTCTAGTATTCGCCTATTTACATTTAGAGTGGATTTTTGAAAAGAATGCAATACGTAAGCAAAGCTTTAAATCATAATAGTTCTAGAACGCCATTACTTAATGGTAACCTAATGCGATTTTAAGGTATATATTGGTTTGGTAAATAAGTTCGTTCGACTTTTTAAATTCTTATGAACCGGCAGAGACACTCGTTGATATATGATAGTTTTCTCTTTAAGATAATGTTGTACTTATTGAAATAAGTGATTTTCGGCAGGTGTTAAGTCTGGTGAATAAGTTCAAAATTATTAAGGGCTTTCTATGGTTCCATCGACAACTTGACATTTTTTTGTTGACGGTTGGTTAATGATTTAACCTTTAACTACCTGCGCCCTGGACTTTAACATAACTACCCGCGCGGTGTATTCTGTACACCACATCTATTACTGCGAGATTGAGTACACATATTATTGTCTTAGGACGAGAAAATACATCGTACAAGAATTATACTATTTATTAGAAATATAACCATAAATGAATATAATAATTATTGATAATAAACAAAAAGAACCTTTTTAAATCAACTTTACATTTTTATTCACTACATTCGCTGCTTCGTTCACCATTCTTGCATAAATCGCATGTAACAATAATGGTCATATGTTGTTTGCATACTGATTTATTGCAACTGCCACAGATGATTGTTGCAACTCGATTCTTTTTTTTACCGCACATAAAACATCTAGCTCGTATTTTTGCTGCTCTTCAGCCCCTTCTTCTGGTCTCTTGTAATTTTTCAGGATTCATATTATGTTCTTTCAGAAAGATATGGCTTTATCAAAGCTAAAGAGAGTACCATAAAAAATTCCCTTCTGTGCTTGTAAGCATCATCGATATGAGTAGTATTATAAAGCAATTGACTATTGATTCCCGCTATGTTTATTAGTTAGAAGAATATAGCCAATGGCCATCTTGTTCTTCTAGATTCAGAATAGGTGTTACACATTTTGTTGACAGTGTCAACTCCGCCTTTGGTGGCGTTATATTGTAATATTATATCAGGTCTAGTTGACATTGGATCTATAACTGTATCTTTGTGTATTGTTGAAATCAATATTACAGATTTACACACAGGGACACACATAATGAAGAAGTCACAGGTCTGCTTTTATGGGGCAAAGATTTTGGCGGTATTTCGCGTTTATTTTTTATTTTTCATGGTTCATCATTGTCATTTTATTTTCTAGAAACTCTTTTGCTAACGGATAGTTTAAATACCAGATATTGCACGTCAAATTTCTGTTACCACCTTTCACTTCCTCGAGCAAGCGGTGAACAATCGCAGTAGGTGTATTCGGCATGCTGTAGACTTCCAAATTCGATACATATAATGTTTTCGCATCACACATTTAAGAAACTTTTAATCCATACTTCGCAGGTTTGTTTGGTATATATTGTACAAAATCACAGCGTCCTCGAAAATGTATCAACATTTCATTAATGGTTATGAATTGGCCCACAGAATAGTTGTTTTTTTCAATTCTTTACGAATCATCGAATTATCATCGAATCTAATTACAGAAAGCATAAATAGAAATCTATTTGTGCTCATGTATGCCCGAAAAATTTCAGAACCTGTACCATGTGTTCCAAAAAATGGGTATGATTTTGTTTCTTAAATCCAGATAAAAATAATAAACTATTAACAATATAAACAATATATAACAACTATAACAATATAAACTATAAATACTAATTAACATTAATAATCTGTAAACTATAAATACAGCATTTCTATTTTTGTTACATCTTCTCGTAACGTTCTCTCATATACTTGGACCGAATTTTCGAAATTTGTATATTTGTACATTCAGTTATGTGTTCTATCATTTTATGTGCAAGTATTCTCATAACTGCATCTACTATATTTTTGTATGTTGCTTGTTGTTTAGTTCCGGGAAATTTTTTTCACAAGATTATTAGCGTCCGCTTTATTGAATTTGCTTTTGGATTTAGGGCCATGCTCATTTTTTTCTTTATATTCGTTAGTAGATGTTTCAGCATCATCGTTAGGTTTGGTTTGGTCTTCCGAATCAGAGTCGTAAATCACTTGGGCCAGCTCCTCTAATTCCGCTTGTGTCAATTTATTTGGGTTTCTTATTTTTACTTTCTTCCTAAAATTTAAAAAAAAACCGTTTGAAACTACACAAAATACTACACAAAATCCTTAATTCAATGAGAATATTAAAATATTATATTAGTTATACGTACATCAGTATTCGAGCGGTGAATTTTGTACACCAGACTGCAGCACACGAACCAAATTGTCAAAAAGAATTTCAGCGTGCCGCTATCAAAACAATACTGCGTGAGCATTTAGTAGACACATTGGGCATACGTTACGTGGGGCGCTATGAGTGGGAACCGCATGTTTGGGCTGCTGGGCATTTTCCGCAACTCTGCTCTATCTATACAATGCTATTTCCATCGCTCTTGTAGTCTGTTTCGTATCATTTCCCTTCCTTTCCACTATCATATTTTCTCGGTCTTTCTTTATTTCTCGGACACATTGAAATCCATTACGTTATCTTCCTAATTATTTCAGAAGGTTTCCTTCTAATTACGTTTCGTATCCATTTCAATCATTGTGCCATTAAGTATATAATCCTCTTCTTTCTCCTTGTTTTCTTTCAGTCTTACTTTCTCGTCCTCTGTTATATTTATACTCAATATAATTATCATTACTTTTCTGTCTATTAATTTTAGATCTCCTACATTTCGGTTTTGTTTATTTTCATTATTTTCAATATATAGAGTAGATACCAAAAATATTCGGACACCTTACTTAAAAAATGTTGAATTTTGACTCATCAAAGAAAATAACGACGTTCCCGTAATTTCTAGGCTTCAAAACGGACTCCTTAGCAAAGTCCAGTCAAGTTTTAATATTTTTCTTACTTAACAGAGGCGTCCATCAAATCCACGTTTTCTTATAAAACAGCATATTGTTTCGGTGCTAATTAATTTTTGAGGATGGTTTTCCAATTTTTTTAGGTGCATTAATTTTAGTGTTTTTATGTACTTTTTTTAAAATAAAGCGTTGGTCTCTTTCATTTAATAATTTCGGATAGCTGAAATCTTCTTGCTTCTTTGGAAAAATTCTGTCTAATTTTTGTAGCATTGCAATTTAACTGAAACATTTGCCTAATTTTTCGAAGGGAATTTCTCCTTTCATGATGCAATAACACTAATTGTCTATTTTCAGAAGTAATGTTTTTTTTATTTGGTATACGACCCATGAATGTTTTTAATGCTTTCTCAAAATTCGAATTTAAGTATCACTTTGTACATATTTTTAATACACCATCCGCAAGTATCTAGTATATCGTTTTATGAACTTTAGTAACTTTTTCCATTTGTTCATATAATATAATAGAATAGAAGCGCGATAATGCGCTTCAGTTACTTATATTCTCATAGCTGTGCAAACCATAGAATCTCCTTAGCCAAATGTACTCTCACAGAAAGATTATGTCTAGTCTAGTCTTTCGGGAAGTCAGTCAGGATGCGCTTGCGCTGAAGGATAAACCAAATGAACATACGAGGATAGAGTGAAAAGTTAGATATGTTTAAAGTAAAATATTGGTTTTTGATAGAAAATCCATTTATTTTTCAATGTAGTTTTGAACGTTTTTATGCTTTCCGGAAAGGACGACTTGTAGAACTCTTTAAAATAGTCCTGTTTTGGCGATGATATATTCATTAAATGTGAATTTCTTTCTAGACAGCCATTTCTTCATGCCTTAAAAAAGAAAAAAGTAAACGGGGGTCAAGTCAGGAGAATAGGGTGGAAGCGGTATTAATTCGTAGCGAAAACTGATCAATTTCGCTGTTGTAATGGCGGACTAATAGCTAGGTACATAGTTGTCAGAAAATGCACTATTTTCTTGGCCAAATGAAGGCACTTCTTTATCAAGTCTTTGTGAAATTTGATAGTTTTTCCCATTTCCAAATAGTCGATGAAGATAATGTCTTATGAACTCCAGAAAACAGAGGCTATGATCTTTCCAGCCGATAAAATGTTCTTCGCTTTCATCGGGTTACGTTTACCGGGTTTTCTTTGGACTATTCTTTTATTTTTTGTATGTAGGAATAAATTCAAATGTTATCAACAGTCACGAATTGTCGCGGAAGCTATTCCGGATTATGCATACCTATGTCTAAACACTAAGCGGTCACTCGATTCCGTTCATAAAACGCGGCATCGAACATGCTCATATCTGTCTCATGCTCAAATGTTCATATAGGACCTTCTGCACGCATTTATTCGAAATGTCTGTTATCTTAACAAACTCCTCAACCATTTCAGCCAACACGATATTATGGATTTTGTTGACTATTTCTGCTGACGAACCTCACCGGGGCGTTCTGAGCGCGTAGCGTCGTTCGTGTTGGTTTACTAACTACTTATGAAGTATGAAATCTGAAATAGCAGAGTCTCCGTAATACTTTCTCAAGTTTCCTTCATTTTAGGCAATGGATAGTTCACGCAGAATATAATGTTTTAACAGTACACAAAATTCGCTTTTTTCCATGATAGCAAATTATCGAACTTATCTGCTTTCGAAAACTGTTAAAACAAAAATAAATATATGACATTTATGGAAATTCCTAGAAAGGAAGCTACTTTTCAGAAATGTAATATCCTTTTTGATCGCACAGCCATCTATTGGAAAAGTATATTTCTATTCTCGTAAATGTAAAGCCAAACATTTCGAGGGCTTTAGCCAGCAGTTCGAGGGTAAGAGATATTCTACGTCGGTCACTCGCCAGTCGGTAGGCTTCTCGAGTGATTTTATGGTTAAGCACAAAACCAAGGTTTGATAGCTCACGTTAAGCTGCAGTTCCAGTTGCTAAATAGTTTTAGTTGTTAATGCACCTCTAATCGAAATTCTTACTTTACTTAATCATTTCAGATCAAAGTTCTGTGTATGTGCAATGAAAAATTAAAATATTAGATAATGAAAGAATAGAGTACTGTAATGAATTGTTATATTTCAGCTCATTTCATAATTTATAGTCCTTTTTACCCTTAGGTGTTGAGGTTGCCTATATTCGGTTTGCGTACGTTCAGTATTAAATGCGTCTAACATCACTTAAATGCATTTATCGAGAACTGATTCTGAACTGAACTGAGAAGGATACTTCTTTCCTGATATTGTTATCACGTTTCAAAAAAATATCTTTAAAAAAAATAATAATATGTTTCAAACATTTTTTCTAGAGAAAATAGTTACCAGTTGGCTTTTATTACGAGATATCAGTTTTAAAATACTGTAGTAAAAAAACTTTTCAATAACCATACAATTTGGTCTATTTTGTAATATTTTAAATTTCTTAATATGAGAAAGGACATAGTCGGTTAAAGAAATTTGGAAGAGTTTCATGTTTTATCATGCAAAATTAAAACGAATTGTTAACATGAAACACACAGAGAAATACTTAGATAAAGGCATACACCAATTGTTTCATCCCAACTGAGAAACTCGTAGTGGACAATACCTGCTATAAATTATGTTCATAAATCATGTAGATAGATCACCCAAGGATGAATTTATACCTTTGAAACATATAGACCAGGCCTAGCCAGTTTATGTTAAAGTAAACACATTTTCAAAAGTTAATATGCCTATACGGGGCAAAATAATATTAGAGTAAATCGAAAATTTTTGGTATATGTTCATCTGTTAACACAGATCGAATCAATTTGCTTAGCTTTCACGGTATTTTTTTTTTATTTAAATTTAAATATACCAATTTAATGCCCAATCTAAGTATAATGTAAAGAGTTCATTTATTTTTTAAAGGGTTTATACAAGGTCCTTCAAACTGGGCGGTTTTCTAATTCTTGAATAAAACACAGATGGCGTTGGGAATTTGTTTAAGTCTAGTCTCTTTTCAGAAGTGTAATGTATGACATTTACAAAAATTAAGTCGTACACAATACAACAATGCGCTAAAATGGTTGAATTATTTTGGGAAAATGGGCGATCAGTGAAAAATGTTTTTAGAAAATTACGTTTGCACAATCGTCAATCTGAAAGCACTATCAATCGAATTGTTCAAAAAGTTCTAAAAACTGGTTCGGTGGAAGCTAAAAGAAAAGTTATATATAGTCGTAGTGGTCATTCAGAAGAGCATATTGATTTGGTACGTGAAAGTATTGCTATAGACCCAGAAATTTCCATTATTCGACATTCACAACAATTTGGACTCAGTGAATCCACAACATGACGTATTTTACGGAAGGATTTAGCTCTGAAAACATATAAGGTTCAAATAAAATAGAAACTAAAGCCACTGGATCGTTCAAAACGTCTGCATTTGTCAATTGGATCAAAAAACAAACAGATGGTTTTTTTAAAATCATGTTTCAGATGAAATTGGTGGGTATGTTAATAAACAAAATTGCCCCATTTGGGGTGAAGAAAATCCACGATTGATTCATGAGAAATCTGTACTTCCTAAACGAGCCACTGTTTGGTGTACATTATGGTCAGGAGGTGTAAATGGGCCGTATTCCTTTCAGACTGCTGCTGGAAAACCTGTAACTGTGAATGGTGATCTATATTGTGAAATTATAACTGGATTTTTGTGGGCTAAATTGGATAACATTGATCTGGAGGATATGTGGCTCAGGATGATGATGGCAACAGGATGACTACTAGAAATGGCACTAGAGAAAACATTCCTTGACAAATTATTGCAAGTGGTGATGTTAGCTGGTCATCAAGATCATGTGATTTGGCACCATTGGATTATTTTCTTTGCGGTTACGTAAAAACCAGGTCTATAAGAACAATTCACAATCGATTCCTGAACTAAAGAGTGAAATGGTTTGAGTCATTGGTGATATAGAGTCACGGTTATGCCAAAATGTCATCCGAAATTTTGAGGTGGTCAATTTCGAGGTCATCAATAGGTGGTCATTTGGCAGATATTGTCTTTCGTGTTTAAATATCATACACTATGCTTCAACATTTTTTGCTGAAAGTAACTCAACGGCAGACTGATAATAAGGCAACTATACAGGAACCAATCCTTGTATAATAATTTTAGAACCCCCAACACTTGAATGTATTGAATAGACAAAAACACAGATATAAGTGGATGCATCTAAAAAAGTAGAACAGAAAGAGAAAAATTGATTTCATATTTAGATTTAGTGCCCCAAATATAGCTAAAATCAGTTCTAAAATCCTAGGCACCAAAAAAAAAATGTTTTTGTAGCCCTGCGTTATCAGTAAAAAGTTTTTAGAAAGCAATGTAAATTCTGTGTTTTATTCAATAATTAATTTAAAAAACCGCCAAATTTGAAAGACTGATAAGCTCGATATCTAGGTAGTTGTTTTTATTACATCGTTAATATAATACAAGCCGGCTTTAACTAACTGACTGATTAGAATTATACGGTATGCTTGTTACACTTGTTTCTGGAAGACTATTTTATCACGAGTATTAACACTCATTAATAGCACCGAGTACATCTTCCTATTTAGAAAAAATCCGTTTCCGTTCCGTTTTTCTTCAGTTTAGGCAGTAATAGCTGGCATGCAGAACTGGAGAACATGGAAGCTGTTCACCAATTTCAAAACTAGGGTTGAAATTGTAAACAGCAGCATTGAAACGGAACTATTGTAAACTGGGGTATTATCCTGGTGAAATAAAACGTCATGGTTTATTTCTTCCTGTATTTCTTAATCTAGAGCATCGCGAAGTTTAATATATAAAGTAGGGAGCGTCTCTCTCTCTCCAGTTGTTGAATTCATGGCTAAGTATCGTGACCCAACGACTGGATATAAATTAAAACCATTCACTACAACCTTCCGCCATTTGCACTGTTATGCCCAATGACAATCCTGTGATGTTGAGAATCTGAACGACCCATTTATTTGTTGTTCGTCTTCGAAACTAATTAAACTATTAATTTGGTTTTGGCTAATAAACTTTCTAGGTTATTTTCATTTATTCTCATGATGTGGCTTACTTCCATCCACAAGGCTGCTTAGGCTGATATCAATAACCATATTTTTGAAGGCAGTTTAATTTTTTCGTCAGGGGGGTCTATGGGATTCTCAGCATCCCCGCCAACACCACATTTTGAAAGCATTGAGTGTTTTCTGTCATTAGATTTTAATGTCGAAGTTTCACAGCCGTAAATAAAGATCGAAAATACAAGTGAATGTACAAAGCCTCTTCTTTGTTTTAAGAGTTATAACATGATCACTCCATATTTTCCACAGTTTCTCCTTAGCAGCGCGTTCCTGTACAATGTGCCTTTTTATTTCTGTACCACAGTCACCAGTCTCATCCACTATTGAACCCAAGTACGTGAGCCGGCTAACTCTTTGGAGATTTAACTGTGAATTTAATTGCACATCTTGCCCTCTATTGATGCCCATTAATTTTGTCTTTTACCAATTAATTTCTAGACTCAGTTTTTGACCCTCATGCTGCAGACACATTGTTATTTCGGTAATCACTTGCACAACGAAGTCTGCAAAACGAAGGTTACTGATTTTAGTTCTACCAACAAAAAATTTCTCTTCGCTGTCGTTTAGCTTCGCTTCGTCTCTTGATATATTTGCCATAAATGTTTTTTTTGCCACAACTGAGGTGATAGGACTCATCCTTAAACGTTAAAGGATGGTAATAACTCGCCATCAATTTTCACTTTTACCTTGTTACTGTAAAAACATGTCACAATTTAGAACACAACACGCAATCACAGGCTTTTTTGTAATCTATGAAGCACAAAAACAGGGGAGTATTAAATTCACCTGCTTTATCTAACAGCTGACGTAAATTGAGGATGTGCTCTCTTGTTTTTTCCTCTTACAAAACCGGAAGGTTGTGGATCTTCATACATTTCATGTTGAACTTTCCTTGTGGAGCGGTATGAAGAGTTACATGTGCCAGTCTTTTGGCCATACAGCTTGATCCCATACTTTGTTGCAGACTAAATGTAATATGTTAATTCCTTCCTTACCTAGACAGAGTAAGAGTCAAAATTTTCACCTTCACATATTCTCGTGTATGCATAAATATAAATTGTTGGAATAAAGATGTTCACCAATAATCATTCTTTCATTCATGGTTTCGGGAGACTCGTTATCGAATGTGTGTTGGCAACGTTGATTGTACCAAGCTAGTTATATTTTATTACAAAATAAAAGATTGGCAACACTGAATGTAAAACAGTTAGTCTAAGAAATAAGGTGAATGGTTTAAGGTTAAGGTTTTAGCCGATCGCGGTGGTCTGGTGGGTAAATCGCTCGCCTGGCAATCCAATGGTCCCGGGTTCGAATCCTGATGAAGGCATGGATGTTTGGTGGTGTAGGTGTGTTTGTCTGCCCATTTGGTGCATTTTCATAATAAATTAATGAGCTGGCTAAATTGCCCGAGTTACAGAGCCATTGCATGTAATTAAAAAAAAAAAAGAAGTTAAAGTTATGGTATGTAGATATAAAAAATATTTCTTGTTAATTTCAGGTGTATAAATAAAATCACTAATTCGTGAAGTGTATTGTTTTATTATCTCTTAGAAAGGGAACAGGTTATGGACCCAGTTGCGTCGCGCTAGCTCACCTGTAAGAGATAATAAAATAAAGGATATAACAGTACAATCGCGAGTAGTGTTTGTCGTCGGTGCGTAAAAAGTAAAATGGCGGAAAGTGCGAAATATAACGTCGAAAAATTAAACGGACAGAATTATCAGTCATGGAACTACTTAGTGAAAATATTACTAATAAACGCTGATTTATGGGACGTAGTTTCGACTGAATTACCGGTGCAGAAAGCACGAGACAACATCTGGAAGAAGAAAAATGATAAGGCATTATCAACTATAGCCTTACTTGTCGACGTTAGTCAATTAGTGCATATCAGAAATAAAGAATACGCGCGTGATGCGTGGGAAGCACTAAAGGAGTATCACCAAAAGTCAAGTTTATCTAGCATGGTGTTCGTATTAAAGCGAATTTGCAGGTTATCGCTAGAGAAAAATGGTGATATGGAAGCACACATAAATTTATTCCTGGAATTATTGAATAAATTGGCCGCCTTAGGAGAAGAAATTAAGGACAGGTTTGCAGCAGGCATTTTGCTGGGTAGTCTTCCAGATTCATACAGTTTTTTAATAACAGCACTGGAAAGTAAGTCATCGAATGAATTCACTCTTGAATTCGTAAAAAGTAAATTAATCGATGAGTATAGGAGGCGTCAAGGAGCTTCAAGAAGTCAAGACGAGTCAGCTATGAAATCAGTATATAAAGGTGACAAAAATAATGATACTACAAGTATATCTGTAAAGCAATGTTATTTTTGTAACAAGAAAGGCCATTTTAAACGGGATTGTTTCAAGTATAAAGCGTTTAAAAAGGAAAGGGCAAATAAAGTTACTGAAAGTAATACTGATGACATGTGTTTTATGGTAAACTTAAGCTTAAATGATGTGAAAAGGGATTCTGCTTCGTGGTATGTGGATTCAGGAGCTTCGAGCCACATGGTAAACTACCAGGAATTTTATACCCAATTTGACGATAGCAGAAAAGGCTTTGTGAGGTTAGCGGAGAAAGGGCAGCACTCCAAGGTTCAGGGTATAGGAACAGGATCCATCAAGTGCATAAATAGTGAGGGTGTGAACGAACTGGAAATTGACAATGTATTGTACGTGCCACAATTAGATTCAAATCTACTTTCTGTGAAAAAGCTAACAAGTGCGGGATATGATGTGCAGTTCGATAACAACTAGTGTAAAATCAGGTTACGCGGAAAAGTAATAGCAAGTGTGAGACCGGAGCCCGACTTGTACAAGCTGCCAACTGTGCAGCAGGCACTGATCGTCGTTAACGAACATTCCAGCAATTGTCAGCATACATGGCATCGACGTTTTGGGCATAGGGACACAGAAGCAGTCAAGCACTTAATGGAAAGAAAAATGGCAACTGGAATTAATATTAAGGACTGTGGGATCAGGGAAACTTGCAATTGCTGTGTGAAAGGTAAAATTATTCGTAAGAGTTTCCCGAAATTTTCTCAAAGCAACACATTTAATATACTTGACTTAATACATATAGATGTTTGCGGTCCCATGAAGACTGTTACTCCAGGGGGTAAACGTTATATTCTTACTTTAATAGACGATTTCTCAAGGTATACCACTATATATTTATTGAATCATAAAAATGAAACCTATAAAAATATATAAAAGAGTTTATTGAGTTAATGAGTAATCAGTCAGGCAGGGTTCCGAAGGCTATTAGGTCAGATAGGGGTGGCGAGTACGTAAATAATGCTTTAAGGGAATATTTAAGAGGTAAGGGCATAAAAATGCAGTGCACCGTGGGGTACTCTCCAGAGCAAAACGGGGTTGCAGATAGAAAAAATAGGTCGCTAGTCAAGATGGCTAGGTGTATGTTGATTGATGGGGATTTACCAAAGAAATTTTGGGGCGAAGCAATAGTTACAGCCAATTATCTGCAAAATCGACTACCTACACAGTCAAAACAGAAAACACCATTTGAGTTATGGCATAAAGTCAAACCTGATGTGTCGAATTTGCAAATATTTGGGTCTAAAGTTTATAGTCACATTCCAAAAGAACAAATTAAAGATAAATTTGACAAAAAGGCGGTTGCGCTAATATTCGTAGGATATTCTGATGAATCGAAAGCATATAGATTGTTAGATAAAGATACAGGGCGTATAAAAATTAGTCGTAGTGTAGTATTTCCTGAAAGAAATGTATGCATCAAAAAAATCAAGATAAAAGATGAAAAAGTGTCCATTGAATTCAAAAAGGATCAAGAAAAAACAGAGGAATATGAGATAACAGAGTCCGATAATGCGGAAGTAATAGAAAATGCAATGGAAGAATTTACTACAGATGAAAGTTCAGGTACAGAACAATTTTATGACAACGATTACACCTATCAACCGAGTAAAGAAGAATCTGATATAGAGAATGAAGGTGGTCGTAGTAAATCAAATAGAATAAATAAAGGAGTTCCACCTGAGCGCTACATAGCGAAGTTAGTTGAACTTCAAGAAATAGAGCCTAAGAACTTTAAAGAAGCTCTTGCCAGCAATAAGAGCGAAACATGGAAGAAAGTTATGGAAGATGAAATCAGATCGCTAAAGAATAATAAAACATGGGATTTAGTACATACATCAGAAGGAAAGAACATAGTATCGTGTAAATGGGTTTTTAAAATAAAGACAGGCGAAGATAAGACCTCGGACAAGTACAATGCACGACTGGTAGCAAGAGGCTTTAGTCAAAAGTTCGGTGTGGATTACGACAAAGTGTTTGCGCCAGTAGTGCGGCAAGCAACTCTTAGAATATTGTTAACAGAGGCCTGGAATCAAAACCTCATAATAAGACATTTAGACGCAAAAACAGCATTCTTAAATGGAGAACTGACAGAAGAGATTTACATGGAACAGCCTGAAGGATTTGAAGAAAGAGATAAGAGTTTTGTTTGCAAATTAAACAAGAGCCTATACGGGTTAAAACAATCTGCCAGGATTTGGAACCAGAAACTCGATGAAATATTGACAAAAGATAAGTTTCGTAAAAGTAAAATTGATGCATGTCTGTATATTAAGATTATGAATGATTAAAAGGTTTACATAATAATATATGTAGATGATATACTGATCGCAGCAAAAGATACTCGAGCAATTGATTCCTTAGAAGAAAAACTTAAACATCATTTTGAGATAACAAGTTTGGGTTTGTTGAAGAATTATTTAGGCATAAAAATTGTAAGAAACGATCAAGGAATATACAGTTTGAATCAATCAGAGTAGATAGATAAGCTGTTAAACAAATTTGGGATGAGAGATTCAAAAGAATCAAATATACCATTGGATGTTGGATATTATAAGCTCAACAGACAGGAGCCTATGAAAAATAGTGAAATATACCAACAATTGATTGGAGGATTGCTATATGTTGCAGTAAATGCGAGACCAGATATATTAGCTAGTGTGATTATATTAAGTCAACACAATAAGAATCCAAAAGAAGTAGATTGGAACGAAACGAAGAGAGTCTTGAGATATTTATAGAAAACAAGACAAAAAACTTGTATTAGGAAAAACCGGTACAGATAGTGTACTATATGGATATGCAGATGCTGATTGGGCGGAAGACAAAGAGGATAGAAAATCGAATAGTGGATACATATTCATGTTACGGAATGCACCTATTTATTGGGGATGCAGAAAGCAGAGTTGTGTGTCACTATCGTCAACCGAAGCTGAGTACATAGCATTGGCCGAAGGATGTCAAGAAGCAATTTGGTTAAAACAGGCCATAAAGGAGTTTATGGATTTAGAACCAAAAGTGGTTATGTATGAAGATAACCAAAGTTGTCTAAAGCAACTAGCAAATTACAAAATCAGCAATCGAACAAAGCACATTGATACAAAGTACCATTTTGTGAAGGAGTTGTTTGAAAAACAGATTATTGGTTTCAAATATTGTCCAACTAAAGACATGATAGCTGATATGCTGACCAAGCTGCTAAGCAAAGTAAAGTTGGGATATTTAAGCGCCAAGGGTGGCCTGTTTGACTGATTGAAAAATAATTATAGTTGCGGGGGGTGTTGGAATAAAGATGTTCAACAATAATCATTCTTTCATTCATGGTTTCGGGAGACTCGTTATCGAATGTGTGTTGGCAATGTTGATTGTACCAAGCTAGTTATATTTTATTACAAAATAAAAGATTGGCAACACTGAATGTAAAACAGTTAGTCTAAGAAATAAGGTGAATGGTTCACTTCCGCATCGCTTTTCATGGTGTTCACATCGTGTGAAGCGAGGCGGGTGTCATTGCCGATTATTATCCACGTGCATTTGAATCATCTTAAGAGTTTTATTTTGTTAGAACGGAGTTTTATCGACATAAAGTAGTGGTGAAAGCCATCGAAGTAGTATTTTGATAACCCGTCTTCAGATTTCATTTTTTGAGAAAGTTATATTAGTGACTGTAATTGTGCATTTAAATTTTATCGAACAGAATTTGACCCATTGTCACGCCGGTAACCAGGCCGGATGAAGCCGGATGCTTCCAGTGGGGTTCTTTTGCAAAAGTTCATTTTTTGACCCATTGTCACGCCGGTAACCAGGCCGGATGAAGCCGGATGCTTCCAGTGGTATTTACATTATATAATAAACCGCTATAGTATATTCAGTGGCGAAGTTATGGCTTCGAGCCAGACTAACCTTCGCCACTCCTAATGTGCTGGCTAATTGCCCGCTGTCTGGAGCAGAAGCCAAGTTACGAGAGAAAGAAGAAGAAGAAGAAGGTGAATGGTTTAACGTTAAGGTTATGGTATGTAGATATAAAAAATACTTCTTGTTAATTTCAGGTGTATAAATAAAATCACTAATTCGTGAAGTGTATTGTTTTATTATCTCTTAGAAAGGGAACATAAATTTATGACTTTTCGACAGTAAGATATATTGCAAGTGATTGTTGAATCGGGTGATAGTAATTTCTAAGATAACGGCCTTTTTGAGTCCCAGCATACAAATAGCATTACTTTTCAACTGAGAGGAATAAATCTTCTTTAGTTTTAATGACTGATATTCCATTTGACGATGTAATTGAACGTGTTCGTCAACTTGAGTTCAGCAAAATCATCTTGTGTGCTAAATAACTACGGGAAAAGCAATTAACTATACAACTAATGACAAAGAGCAAGTTGTGTTCTCATATAATTATATATTCTCATATAAGAAGGCTTGAAGAAATTTACGTTTGCACCGAAATAGAAGACTTTTATGCAAGATTTATTAGATTTATTTAGCAGTCAAAATAAGAAATGTTTAGATAATATACTCCAAAAATCACCAGCCTGTTTCAGCGACATTAATTTTAATATTACTAATAGGATAATACCTAAACATGTTGAGCTAACTGAATCTATTCTAGGTAATGAACATATTCCGCTAGATATAAACGTATTATATCAATGGTGAACTTTGGACACTGTATTAGTTACAAAACAATGAAGGCAATGGACGATGATTTAAAAATTTTAAATTGTCAAGAAATATATCATTGTCCTTTTGAAAAATGTCTTATGTATAATTATGTGGCTACCAGCGACTTATTAAATGACACTCGGAGTAATCTTCAACACGAAAATGAGCTATGGATTTTATGTAAATTGACGTATGACAAATCTGTCAACAATGTCTTCAGAACAACCACCAATTATATACCGGGATTAACTCAATTATAACAAATTATGTCCGCCGAAGACAAACCTGTATCTACTATTGGATTTTGTCCAGTCATTCCACAGGCACCCATTTCAAGAGATGTAGTGTACATTGTAATGAAATACTACGATGAATTATACTTATCTGTGAATCATGAAGTAGATAATCTTTCCTGCGATATGGTCTATATACCTTATAGCTAAAGAAATTCAGATGAGTAGTATTAAATTTAATTCAGTAATATTGCAAACTGGTTCAATTCATTTACAGAAAAACTTCTTACATTGTTTGGAACACTTTCTTGAAGGTTGCCCGCTCGATCACATACTCATTTATTAATTATTAATATGTAAATAACTCATTTGCTCTTTTTACCATATTAAATTTAAATTTTGATCAACTTGTCTTAGTCCAAAAGCAATGCAGAATTCTTCTCAGGTTTGGTTTTGAATCCTTACTTTGGCTTTGGTGTCCCTTAAACACACTCTTGCTAAGTTAATGAGTTTCTGTGCTATCTTTAGTTTTTTCGTCTCTCTGTATAACCCCCTTTTTGATTACCGACACGTACGCTTGCTAAAAGTCTATGAATAAGTGGTGTAAGTCGGTATTATATTCATATAAATTCTAATATTTATCTGAGCAGAAAGATTTGATCCATCGTTGACCCTTTTGATCATTGTCCTTTTCTGAATCATTTCTGATATTGGTCTACCTTTTCTTCCATTTCCACATTTAGTTGCCTTTCTAGTAGTTTGCATATATCTTCTAATCACATTTAATAGCAAAATTCTTCTGTGGTTTTTACAATCTGACTTATCACCTTTCCTCAGTATTGGTTAGAATATTGTTAATTTTTAGTCATTTGGTATTTTTTCTTGTTCCCACGGATCCCCTATTAGTTGGTAAAGTTCCTTTTGTATTGCCAGCGCTCCATACTTAATTAATTCTATCGCAATCTGATCTTCTCACGGAGGCCTGTTAATCCTCATTGCCTTTATGATTTGGGTCATTTCCTCGAATGTCGATGTTGATGTATCATTTTTTATTGCTTCTTCTGTAACCTTTTCCACTTCTTCGTATTTATATTCGGCATAAGCGCTTAATATCTCACTGAAATGTTTCTTCCATGTATCTAATATTTTTTTGCCTTCTATTAATTCCTCATTTTTTTTTATGCATAGTGTTCTTGGTTCAATAACCCCTTTTTTGTACTTTTGTCGCCCTGTAAATTTTCTTTCTCTTCATATTCCTCGATGTTCTCTAATCTTTGTTACTCGTACCGTCTTTTCTTCCTTCCGAGCATTTTTTTGATTTCCTTACTGTCGACTACTCTATTCAATTTTATACTTGAAACAATAATAAGGAGAATATGAATAAATACTAAGGGATTAATTTTTACTAGACAGTATCAAATCTTAGCGTACGTAGATTACATAGAGATTATTTGTAGAAATAAGGAAGAATTGGAATAGATGTTTGGTCAATTTGAGGAGGTGGCGTTACGAATGGCCTAAAAATAAACTCAACTAAAAGCAAATACATGCAGTAAACAAAACAAAGAAAGAAACATCATGTGGATATTCATCTACTAATAATTAGAACACGGTTTAAAGAAGTTAAGAGTTTTAAATATCTAGGCTTAGTAATTACGATGTACAATAAAGCATCAGAAGATGTAGTAGCAAGAATAACAGCTGGAAACAAAAAGTTTTCTATCTACTGATTATCTTAAAATTCAAATCAATATCGAGGAATATAAAAATAAATATTAGGGGGTTGAAAAGGAGAATTAGAACGGTTGAAAAATTAGCAATAATTTTTAATTGTCCAGATATAATAAAAGAAATCAGGATCAAATGACTAAGTTGGTGGGACCTCATCGAGAGGATAGATAGCGAAAGACAGGCCAAGATCCAGACTGAAGGAAAGATCAAGGAGGAGATGGGAGTGAGGAGGGACTAGCTATAGAGAGGGTGTCAAGCTATAGAGAAGAAAATAAGAAGAAGAAGAAGAATGTTGATGGTGTTTTTAGTTTAACACCTTGCCGAAACAACTTTTCAATAGTTCAGTACAATATTTTTTTGACCGCTCTAGCGATTTAATCAATAATTCATATAATTTGGATAACAGAAAAAATTACCACATATATTGTCCGGCAACCTTCAGAATTTTATGCTTTACGTCTTTTTGAACTTAACTTATCAATCGAAATCAATTCAACGCGTTTTTAAAATGAAAATACTCTTGAAGCTCCCTCTATAATGTCACTTGTGGAAACCTTATCATAGTTGTTATATTGTAGCGCAAATCTTGGTTATCGATAACAATTAAATTTCTTATTGAGATCGAGAACTTTCTACGAAATTGTTTTCGTATATTGACAATTTTTTTCCCTTCTTATGGACTGAAATTTGCTGTTTTAATTAATAATCCTAGATTCTGGTTTAGTTGATATTGATTATCTGAAAGTGGTGTAAGATAAATTTCCCGGAAGTTAAATTACGACCTGTAATATTATATAATTTATGGCGATCTCTGAAGTATTACCAACGCACCTGGATCTTATCTTGGACCAGAGAGCTTTTTTAACAGCTTTATCGGCTCGTTTATTAAACTCCGCTTCGAATTATCCCCAAATTGCCGTAATTTATTGGTCTTGCTACACCTTCCAAAATTAATATTAAAATTAGTACGTCCCAATATTTAAATATGTGGCAATAATTCAATAAAACAGGCTCCATCTCGTGAGGCTCATTAATAATGCCATTAATTTGCGAATTGTTTTGTTTGTTTTTCATTTCAATATTTGGTTATAACGGTTTGACAACGAACTCAAAATGCACCCACTGAACGGTGCAGTCGTATTTGCTGCATACAAATATTTGATCAAAAATTACTTGGCTGATTCATAATTTTCATATTACCTAACAATGTAGTTTGAAATCAATAACGACACATAAAATTAATTCTGATATTTTACCTCTTCACTGATATGTGTTTTCTAAATCGAATAGGAATAAAAAATAAAGGATATACTCAAAAATAAATAGACCAATAGTATTAAACGTATTAAAGACTATTCTAATTTGAGCGCCAAAACACTGGTAGGTTGTCCTTATTCTGATTTTTTAGCACGAGGATTTAGCGACCTGTAAAGCATAAGTGGCATAATTAAATATATCCTGATGTATTAGAACAGATCAACAGTGTAACTTTATCTTTTGCTGCCTTAAAACAACAGGCAGACATATAATTTTGTAATTTTGTAATGCGACTTTTTCCTGTGTAGGAACTAATTTTTTTTTGCTTTCACTTGACGTTATAAATCGCGAACAAAACCGAAGAGACACATGCTATTCACGCGAAATTACTGCGACGAATGACAAGTTGAAGCAATAAAACAAAATATTCGGCACCGATAGTGCGAAGGCGACTTTTATCAAAAGCCATAGCGTCACACGTAACCCGGCGGCGCGTATGGCCGCGGCGTCTTATTTGTCAAAGAACTTTCAGCCAAGTGGCAATAAGACCTGTTTGTTTATAAATACTTTGATACTTGTTTGTTTTGAAAGGAAACTGGTAAATAAATACATATTATTCCAAAAATATAATCATTAGTTTTGAATCCGCGAATAAAGAAATTTTCAGCCGCGAATACAAGAAATGGTTTTGGAAATTTTTTAATCTGGCCATTTTGTTTTGCATGTTTTATAAGAAAAGGATATATATATATATATATATATATATATATATATATATATATATATATATATATATATATATATATATATATATATATATATATCTTTTCCTTATAAAACATGCCTAATAATTGATTGTAATTTTTGATTTGCGGACATGATATAAATTGTTAAGATGACTTGAATACACTTGCAAATTGTTAAATATTTCACCATCCTACAATACACAATGGACCCGAAAATAGAATAATTTCTCATTAAAAATAATCGCATTTAACCACAAGGCTGCGCTTTCCATTTCCATTTTATCGGAGAGAAATTTCTTTCACTAAGTAATTGAAGAGGACGACCCCCTCAAACAAAAAGGGATAATGCGTGGGTTCGGTGACAGGTGCAAAATGGAAGCTCCCTCCCCTATATTTCCATTCTAGAAATTAAGCCTTAATTGGTTTAATTCTTCTTGTTTTCGGTGCATTCTGTCAAGAAAAAACGTTTCATTTGGTGAAAACAAAGGAAGAAACAATAAATGGATTCAGGAACGGAGCATTAGATTAATCAACTAAAGCAACATTTTGTAATTTCGGGAAAGTTTGAGAATACAATTAATTAAAAACGTAGATATATTACTCAATTTATTTTTTATATAACATTTTGTAAAATATTAACATTTTGTAAATTTTCTTTTTTCTGATAGTGTCGGCCCTTTCACCATTTTGTCAATCATTCGTTGGGAAGGCATATATTAGGACTAGGTTTTTACTTTTGTAAAAGTATTTTATTTTAAAATAATATATAAATTAATTTGTGATATAGTTGTGTTAACTTTTAATTTAATTTTATCTAAAAGTCCTTTAATTTTTGAGTTTACACCCGAACTCGCCCAGTTCCTTTTTCGCCCACTATCCCGGTGTTCTTTTTTAGTGGAAACAATCACTCTAACTTTTGAGTATATATACCATGCGGTTTTGGATATAAATTGACTATTTCCTCACGATGCTATATTTGCGATATAATCTTTCATTATTAAGTAATGAATGTAAAGGGTATACCAATAAGAATGATGAAACATCAAAATTAAATGAAGCACACATGGCGCACATTTCGGGTTGTATGGTGACTATGGCTTGACGAATGTTAGTTTCCAAGTCGCCAATAGTAGGGGGTTTATTGCTATAAACCTGTTTTTACATGTCCGCAGAGAAAATAATCTGAAGGAGTTAAATCGCAAGCCTATGTTTACTCGGGAAATACGGGATGGTGCGCCATCCTGTTGACAATAAAGGTCATCCGCATGGATTCCGTCCCATTCTGGGAAAAAAATCTTCCGCAATGCTGGTAGTGCTCGGTATTGATGATAACGGTAGCTCCTTTCTCATTTTTAAAGAAATAAGTACCGGTGACTTCTCCATGCCAAAATCCACACCAAACTGTAATATTTTGCAGATAAAAAGAATTCTCATGTCTCACGTGTGGATTAGATTTGCACAAATAACGACAATTTTGTTTATTGACGAAGACATTGAGGCAGAAATGAGTCTTATTGGAGAAAATGATTTTGCGATGAAATTCGTTATTCACGACGAATACAATGGTAGGTTGGTTTCAATTCTTATGCCAGTACCATCTTATACGAATGCAAGCCTAAGTCCAACCTCAAAATTTGCCAAGTTGTCATTGGCGAGAGGCCTAATTCTTGAAAGCGGCGAGCAACCAAGACGTTGTCATTTTCGGCTACACTTGAACGCTTGAACGGAGGCAATATTCTTAACACTTCTAGCTTTTTTATCATACAGGCACAACACTATCGGGGAGAATATACTTACTCTCAAATTTTTTAATAAAACGATCAATAGCTTGTTCAGAAGGACCACCACAACGAATACTACGATGGGTCTGAATTGCTTGTTGAGTATCACGAGGAGACTGCGAATATGTGTAATAAAAACTGTTTTTTTAAGTGAAAATCAATAAGCTTCATTTATTTAAATAATATGCGTTCTTTTTGCGTCATCTGTTATTTACCATATGTTGATAACAAAAATTAAGCTTTGAAAATTATATAATCATTTTTGAGGAAAAACAATAAAAAGTATATTACCTAGGACAACAGGAAAATACCAGGACATATAATTATTAATATATTAAAAAAAAAAAATATATATATATATATATATATATATATATATATATATATATATATATATATATATATATATATATATATATATATATATATATATATATATATATATATATATATACGAAGGTTGTTCGAAAACTGAAGGGTTCTACTCAAGTTAAACGTCCACATTTGGTCAAAAATGTGTATTTCACCAAGATAGTGCGCCTGTATACACACATCTCTGGATATTGCTGTAAAAGTCCATATGTATAGTTTTCACTGAATTTGACTGTTAGCGATTACTTTCTCTTCCCAAAGCTGAAGAAAAATCTCCCAAGACGAGCATTTACATCAAATAATTAAAACTTAAGTTAAACCGGAACCAAACGTTTATTTTGCAGATTTAAACATAGCTTATTATTCTGAGGGTATTAAAAAGTTGGACGTCGTTTCTCTCAGTGTAATGACTTGGGAGTTGAATAATAAAAATACATCTCCAAAAATCGTTTACTTTCTTTGTCTGATGGAAGATTATGCGATCTCGTTTATATAAAACATCAAGATAGTATTTTTGAGGAGAATCTGATATTGGGAAGTGGTTTATGCATGGGAAGAAAAATAATGTAATAAAGGAAACAGTGATATATAAACGGTAAGTTGTATATTAATACCAATATATGGTATAACATATTTAAGGGACCAAAATAACCTCTATTTGAGATTATTTGTTCTTTATTGAAATATCAGAATCCCGTTTTTTGAAAATATACCATGAAATTTGTTTTAGTTACATATACGAGGATAGAGTAAAAAGCCAGATACATTTCCAAAAGATACAAGATCGATGTCAAAAATGAATGTACTCACGCTTTATGAATTTCGAGCTAAAATGACCATAGACCATAGATAAGTTCCATATTTTCGCTATAATGGAAGAAGCGAATTTCGTGTATTGATTAAAAACTACTTTTTGCGCCGAAAAACCATCATGCAAATGGAATAAAAGTTGAAAAAATATCATGGGAACACTGCTTCTTCACATATCATGGTTCATAAGTGGTATACTGAGTGCTGATGTGATTGAATGAAAAGCACGAGTAAAACTTGACACTCAAACCGCCTCGTTGAGGTTAGTACTAAGTATATGGTTAATAAAATCCATGAGATCGTTCTGGCTGATCGTAGAGTGAAAGTTAGAGAGATTGTTGAGATGATAAAGACGAATGATTTTAGACGAACTCGTCTACTATTGTAATAGCGAAATTGGCCAATTTGTATTATGAATTCATGCCATATCCATTTGATTTTTCGCACTTGGTCTTTCATACTCCTTTTTCGATCCAAACATAACACAAATAAATTCACATCGAATTATAGCGTCATCGCTGAAACTAAGGACTATTTTGCAGAGTTCGAAAAGTCATACTTTTTGGAAGGCATAAAAAGTTATTGGCGAAGTATATCGAGCTAAAAGGAGAGTGCAAAAAGATCACTTTAAAAAACCTTTCACTCCAATAAATGATTTTGCAACTATTTGGTATTCAGTAGACAATTGATAAATGATGTATAGCTGATCACATTAAAGAGAAACCGCAAAGTGTGTATTGCAGTAAACCAAAGTAACTTTCAATAATATTAAATATATTTCGATGCATAAATCATAAATAGCATGGTTGTGTTTGAATTTGGTGGTAGTGAGAATATTGAAATGCTGATAAAAATGCGCATAATGGCACATAACAGTGGTATATTATGGGCATGTATTAGATGTAAAATATCAGTAGTACGGAGTCTATATCTAGCGACAAAGGAAAGATAGCTGTTTTCAGTTTTGCACTGTAAAATTTTACAGTGATATTTAAAAATCATCCAGGGGTGTTCTTGTGTGGTATTACTCATGCTTATAGAGTATACCTCTTAATCGTTTCCAATTTATTAGACATGTGATGCAGTAAAATAGTTGATTGATCGAGTTTAAGATTGAAAGTCTATCGGCATCTAAGGCAATTGAATCTCACTGACTTTTTATTTAGCATAGATTAATTTGTTGTTTCTCCAGAACCTTATTGACTGGAGATTGTCAAACTTAGACCTGTTTAGATTCAATCCAGTCTTATCCGGTATGGACAACTGTGTGACATAGATGTTTATTGGAATTTTTCTTCTTCTTCGCTTTCTTTACAGAAGAGTCATGCCATATAGAAACTCATTTCGTTTGCATACTTTTCGGACTACTTCTCGCCAGCGTTCCCTATTTCAGGCTTCCTTGGTTGTATGTCAAAGAGACGTATCAGTTTGGTCTTTAATTTGGCTGTTCATCTTTTTGGAGGTCCTCTGCGTGATTATATTCGTATTCATTTAAGAATAATTCGGTTTGGTTTGGTGGTTTTTGTGGTTCATTAATTTCTTGAATGACGGATGCGATTTGTTCGTCTCATAGTCCACGGATTGCGAAGGACCCGTCTCCAGCACCAAAGTTCGCAATAATCAATGCCTTTGAGATCTTATTTTTTAATGGTCCATGTTTACGCATGATATAGCAATATTGAAAAAACCAAGGTTTTTATTATCTATTTCTTTTTGGTCTGTATTATGTCGCTATTCCTCCAGATCTTCTTCAAATTTCATATCTCATCTTCTTCTAATCTTATTATTTTTTTTCTTACCACCTTTGTTTTATATTAAAGCCTCAGGATAGACGAATTGGTTCCAAATCTAGGAGGGTCTTGTCAAACATCTTGTCAAACATTCAAATCCAGGAGGGTCTTAAACTTCTGACCGTTGCATCACTCGGAGAGTGTAACTAACAAACCTGTTAATTTCAGTATTGAAGATTTATATTGATTTTTTTGTTTGTTTGTGGTATAAACTAAATATTCCGGTAGACTTTATAAATAAATACTACGATGCGGCAAATCAGATTACAAATGCGCGATTCTATAAATATTTATGGTAAATACTGGTAAAAAAGCAAGACCAGCGCTTAATTCGATTTTTAGGTCACGTAATCGTATTTTTTGCGCCCTTTTCAAAGTGATTTATATAATATTACTGAAACTGACCGAAAAAACCTCTCTGATGAACCAGAAAAACATCAAAAACACGAACGAGCCGCATCGCAGGATCATATCAAAATCCGTTGCTCCCCAATCGGCCATTTGCCGCAAGCGGAAATAAAAAATAATCGGTTTATGATAATTCTATTTTTCCGCTGTGGAAAAATAACCGTTCCAGCTCTCGTCTCTGGACGATTCTTTCGCGTTCGCGCCGATAAAGCAGGCTCTGATTTAGTCGCAAATGACTTGTGTGTGCGTTCCTACTGGACGGAGCCCTTTGTGCGGTTTTTTGCCTTTAAGTGGCACAACGGACGTGTTCATCGACGCGAACTGACCTGGATTGGGACTCAATCTGCCTACGTGCTTTTTTGCTTCATTAGGACCTTCCAGGATTGACTGGCAAAAAAATGGATAAAATAAGTCACTTTTGCGAGTGGCAATTCATAATTATAATTAAATATATACACTTTTTTCAGATAATCAAAGCTAAATTTTTCTTAATTTGATTAGATCTAGTAAAGTTTTTTTCGATTTTTCTTTTTTTGACAAATTTGATACTGGAACTTATGGTGTTAAATAAAAACTTTTTAATGAGTTTTTTCACTTATACATTGAATATTACTAGACGCGCATTTCGTTAAGTAAGTTATAATCAGGAGAGGATTTAGGCTGTTTTTTGTTTGAATTTTAATTACTATTGGCATTACCAAACCACGTATAACAATTTTAATCATTTCAACGAACTTATCATTAATATACGATTTCCACTCATACTAAATTGCAATAAAATTATTCGAGTTAGCGAGTTTTAGTAATCTCCCGATGATGCTAATTTGGCTACCGAAACATACGTCGAGTAATTTTAAAACAATTTAGTATGAGTGGAAAACTTATTATAACGTGTTTAGGGTAGAGTTTTAGTAATAAATATTGTTATTTTTATATATTGTTATTGTAGTTGCTAAGTGGTTGTCTCATTCTTAAAAACTTTTTCAGTGATAAAGTCTGGAGTACGCAAATGAAAGAGATGGCAATTTGAAGAAACGATATCTATTTTTCCTTCAATATTTACATGAACATCATCATCCAGTCGCGGTGATTTTTATGACTTGTATGTTTTTAATTTAAAATTTCATATTTCACTTAAATTTATATTGAGGTGACAAACTCAAGATCTTCGGTTCTGAATTCGCATAAATTAGTACGAAATAATCCATAATTACAGTAAAATCATTATATCTCATATAGTAATCCTTATATCTTATATAATAATCCAGTATACCTCGCCTAAGGTACTGGACGGGTCACGGGTGGTAGATAGTGAAAGTTCCATTAGATATTAATGGACAGCTGCGAATATCTCAAAATAAGCAGCCCCGAACCAATGAAAAAAACTAAATCCACTTAGCATCTGACTTGTATCAAGCGCTTGAGTGGTCAGCGTGTTCATCAGCGGTGCGGCTGATATTTAAATTCTGGAACTAACCACTCCAGTCTTAACCTCTGAACCGTCATGGCTCAAACCTTTAATTCAAAGTACAAGATAAAGCATTCTAGTATTTACAAAATTACCCCAGGAGGTAGACAATCCTCTGCCAGGTTTGCTGGTACAACCGGACTTTCGGATTCTGGAGCGTCCGGGCTTAAACGCAAAATCTTTCAGGGGGAGTCGGAGACTTCTGGCCAACGTCTGAAACCGAAAACAAAAACTTTCTTTGGAACGGTAAATATCAGTTCTCTCCTGCGTTCAGGAAAACTACTTTTTGATTGGATCCAGGAGAACTACTTTTTGAAAACTGATTTTTTGAAAGTAAAATAGACAAAAGAATTCTCAAAAATACACCACATCTCGGTGTTGCTTTCGCTAGGATAGAAGCTGTTTCAGACACAAGGTTAACGTTTGGAACGTCACAGAGAAAAATGTAGGAAGACTGGAACAACTTGGTCTGACGAAAGGAAAAAAGCTCATAGCGAAATAATAAAATTAGTATGGGCGCAAAGGAAGGCTAACAACAACAAACGCCTCTAATTGTACTTCGCGTGGTCGACCAGAGCCCAGACGTGAATAATAATAAATAAAATATTTTTATACTTTTAAATGTACGTTTTTTTATTTGGAACTAAAATTATAAATGTATTAGGTCTAATAAAGTTTATTTTGACATTTTTTGATATATATATATATATATATATATATATATATATATATATATATATATATATATATATATATATGTATATTATTTTATATATTAAAAAATAATAAATATATATATATATATCTATATATATATATATTTATTAATTTTTTTTTTGATATATAGGATAGATGCAAAAGTTCATTCCATTTATTTTAGAAAAATTGAAGAAAATATGTATTTATTAAAAATAACATTTTATCACTCTCGAGTAAAGGAGGCCTACAGATTATGATATCTGTCTTTCCTGCATAACCCCGCGCTCAGAGTTATGTTATGAGGTTTGTGGCTAAATAACTGTCCAGGTGATTATTCAGTCTTTCAAGAAACTAAGGCTTTTACCATCTACGGTCTCGAAGCGATCCAAATAAATGACGGATGGAGAGCCCAAGATTGGGAGAGTACGATGGACTCCCCAAAATATCTTAGTCAACTTATTAAAGCTTGTGCCTGGTGGCCAAAGACACGTGTAGCCTAGATTTGTCTCGATGGAACGCAATGCTCTTTTTGTTAACCAATTCAGGCCGTTTTTGCTTCATTCAGCTGTGAACAGAACTTCTCCGACTAAATGGTCTGGTTTTCAGGCAATAGCTCATAATATACGATTCCATTCCACTCCCACCAAATGCATAGCATAATCTTCTTCGTATGTAAATTGGCTTTTGCACTTGTGGAAGGGATATCTTCGCGCTTACACCATGATTTTATACGTATAACAGTATTATACACAATCCATTTTTCACTACTTGTAACAAGCATTATTGTCGTTTAGAAAATAAAAATCACAACACAATCAAATAAAACTTTTTTCCTCAAATACTCACTGAAATTTCTTCTGTCAAACGACATAAACATTTTACACGTATGAAGAAGATATCATTTTGGTCTTGGCTCAAATCGTCTCAAAATCGCCAAAAATCGGAATTATATTTTGCATAAACTCAAAATAATGATGAATAATTAAAATTTTTGTACAGTATTTTGAACGACTCATCCAATATTATAAAAGGGTGAATGTGCACATCTCATTTAAAAAAACATTTGTTTTAATATTGCCAGTCGTTTTACCCGCACTTATTTGGTTTAATTTTTTACTTCGTTATAATAATTTATTCCATTACTTCTAATAATTCAAGGTAAGGAACAACTTTTCATATATAGATCTGATTTTTTAGTGCGTTTTAGTGCGAACTATAAAATCAAATAAAACAACGACCAAATTAGATATCTTGAAACTATTAATTTTATGTCAAATAACATTCAATGGCATTAATGTTTGGAAACAATTTCGGACAAACCGACTGCCGCGGCTACTTCTGATAAAGCGCATTCTGTCAATCCAATTTACGACCTCTTTTTCAATTGGGGTTTCATATCCGCAATTGTCCCAATTATTTTGGCTGCCAAGGCGTCAATAGTTGCTGATTCGTCAGCATATACCATAGATTTAACATAATACAGAAAATAATGCTAATCTTGCTGGCCAATTAACTTATCCATCCGGCAAAAAAAAATCTCAACGAATTGTTCCCTCAAAATATCGATTGTTGTACGACTGCTTGATCGATTGCTGTATGACATTTGGAACTATCTTGTTGGAACTACATCTTATCCAGATCAATACTATTGAAATTCTGAATTAAATAATCATTGATCATCGCTCTGTAACTATCATTGATGCCACCGGCGTACAATCCGCGCCATTCGTTGCATTTTTCTAGATACGGGCAGTTATTGTTGGATCATTTGTGTATTATTTTCTCTCTAAATGGGGCAATTTTGTTTATTAACGCAACTATTTAGCCAAAAATGAGTTTGGTCACTAAACACAATTTTACGGTTAAATCTTGGGTCAAGTTGGTGTTGATTTTGAGCCCATTCACCGAAGGTACGATGCAAATGATGGTCTTGCGGTGGTCTTACGTTCTTGGACAAGCTAGATCTTGTAAGGCACCAGTCCAAGATCTTTACGCAAACTCTTCCACGTAGTTCAATAATAAAGTCCAACTTCCTGCAAATGGCGCCGAATTGATAAATTTGAATCTTCATCAGCACTGCCAGCAACTGCGGTGATATTTTTTTCGGAACGCATAGTTTTGTTACCTGTTTTTGTTTTAATATCAAGCAGCGTGAAATGCGTTTGGAATTTGTTGATAATTCGGCGAATACATCACAAAATTCAAATTCACTAACTGTTCTGTAAGTTCTATAGGCGCGCAAACTCTCAGTTTGTTTGGCAGCGACCCTTATCGAAAGTTCAGACACACTAAAAAAATCAGCAGTTACTATCATTAGTAGTTTTACATACTATCACAAGTCATATTTGATGTTTCCTTGTATCACCTCAATTTCCATTAGTTTTGTACTGTAAACTTTGCTTTTCAAGTATTCCATAAAAGAAGGGTTTGAAAACATTACTGGCTATTCCAGTTTCCAGCTTCCACCTATCTGCCTAGACAAAACTTGTTTGACCTTGAAACCTTGACCTGTTTGTAATTAAACAGGTCTTGCAACATGTGAAGGTGCACAGTCTTATTATAAATAGAACATATTTCTATTGGATATATTTATTTGCAGAGGACTGGGAAAAAAGATTCAAATAAGATAAGCCAAATTTGGGATAAGTTCTGTTTTTAAAAATTATTAATTTGTCATTATTAAATTCATCTCTGAGAAATATTGGCCTACTAGGTCATCGGCAATTTCAGACAGACTTTGCCTCTCTCTGGCGGTTATCTATAACCTGTTCTCATTTAAACTAAATTTTCATGTGCCCAATACTAACATTTCTGTCGATTCAGCTGCCTATTTAGTGTAAAAAATGAGAACTCTCAGAAAAAAAATCCACCCCAATCCACGATATTTCTGCCTAGTAATCTTATAATTTCGTTATAAAATTGCAGTCTTCTGTCATCTTTACCTTCTATTAATTTACTAGGTTCAGAATTCCGTTAAGTGTTGGAAAACGTTTTTAAGAACGTTTAAAATATTAGTATTAAGTATCATTTACTCTGTTATCATATCATATCTGTTATTTTCATTTCCAATAGTTAATATTCGTGTAAGTTTTGAATGGTTTTCTAAATATAATTATAAGAACATATTTATAAGATTTCTTATGTTAAATATCTTCTGAAAAATTGATGCAAAATATTTATATTGCAACATTAGTTTTTGAAGAAAATATGAAGGAAAAATTTAACATTTGGTGCAAATCATATAAAGCATGTTCCAAGTGAATGCTTGCCAAGGGAATGCTTCCTAATTGCCTATCAATATTAAACAAAATGAAAACAAGTGCATTATAATTAATTTTTTATAATAGAATTGAGCACAATCTAACAATCCTCTGATAAATAAAATAATTATTGATTGATTTGTCTGTTACTTTGTGATAGTTCGTTTTTAAACCGAATAAACAATTTTTTTAAACATTGTTAAAAATAAAAGTGACAGATGAAGTAAAAAATTGTTTTATTCGTTTTAAATAAAATAATATTTATTCCACTACTAAAAAAATCTATTGATGTTGGTCTTGAAAGAAAAGATTGTAGTCTAATTAAGTCATTTATTTTTTCACTCATTTTTGATTCTGTATTTTTCGTCTTTGGAAGACATAACTACAACAGTTAATTAAAATTATATGTATATTAGATTGTTCGAGCTACATGGATGTTTTTGAGAGCCTTATTCCTTACCCATATATCTTTCTCTGTTCTTAATTCTCTCTCACATCCGACTTGTGGCTTTTTTGTGGATGAGACTTGATAATCCAATATTTTCATTCTTCCTGAGAGTTCATAAAACCTGAATCATCTCTTGATAATGGTGTTTCTTAAAGGTTATTCTTCAAGGTATCAGTAAGTTTTTTGTATGATATATTTCCCTGCCTTTTGATCCTTGGTACTAGTATTTTATGCAGGCTGATTCTTTCCTTGGCATATTTATTTATTGTATTTATGATGACAGTTTTGCCAGCATAGGTTGTAAGCTATATCAATTTTCACCATGCATTCTTATAATACTTTTTGGTTTTTGCATTCTTGACCAATCTATTCCAGTAGCTATATGAACTTTTATATATTTTTATGAACGTTCATATATTGTTTTTAGGTAAAAGGTATTCTGCTCGATTTGTCGTTTGTCATTAAGACAGATTTTTCATGCAATATTTTATATACTTCTAACTATATATTTCTCTAAAATGCCACCATGTTGTTTCACGCAATTGTCCTGGTTTGAAAAGGGACGAAATGAGCAGATTGGTCCTGTTTTTTCGAACACGAAAAAACAGAAGAATCAATCTTCAGTTGGCTAGCGCTTGTATGTTATATAAAGGACGATGATGCTACCATTTGGCATAAACGCTTAAGTTGGAGGCTCAGAAACAGTTCTGTTATGATTAAAATTTGACAATATGTTGGTAAGTAATTAAGGCGTTGGAAATTCTCCTTGATTCTTCATGGTTAGTTACATTTCGTCAGTACCAGCGTATACATTATATGGACAAGGAACACAATAACGTGATGATGTGATGAACGGAAAGTAACTTTTTGTTTTTTATTTTCTACAAAATGTTTATATTTCTCATGGTTTTATCATTGGCTAGAGATTAGATAGATTAATTGGATGTGCTCGAATTGTTTATTCGCAGAGTAGTAATATTCAATGCAAATATCATAGGGTGATATTCCTTGGGAGTTAGTTCAAACAATTTAGACAGTTTATAGGTATTAAAGTATTCAAGGAAAATTATATTAATTTAATAGTGTTATCAGGGATGGATTGAGTGTTTATCAAGATACGAAACAATTAATTCTGATATTAGAATTTATTAATTACGACATATACCTTATAGTCCTGGTAAAAAATGATCAACACTTTTCGATAGTGGAATCATGTATAGGGTAGTTTTTGTGAGCGACCGAACTTTAAAGTTAAATAAAACAACAACCAAATTAGATGTTAATTGGGGTCTTATGTCCGCAATTGCCCGAGTTATGTTAGCTCCCGACTGCTTGCGAACGGTTGACAAATTTGGATCTTTATCAATAGCGGCGATATTTTCTTCGGAACGAGCAGTTTTTGCCTTGTTTTTGTTTTAATATAGAGCAGCCTGAGGTGAATTTCGGAATTTATCGATAATTCGGCGAATACATCACGAAATTCAAATTCACGAAGTGCTAAGTTTGGCGCATGATGTTAAACGTTTCATAATGATTTACCAGACTATTGAAATACATTACTTTTTGTTGTATTGTATAAAATATGACTTTATAAAAACAAACAACACATATCATTGAATAAAAACATAATATCATATTAAATGATCGGCGGTTTATTGTTCCTATAATTAGAGGGTCGTAATGACAGCACAAGTAAATTAATTTAAATTTATATTTTCAACTAACTAATTCTTGTTCATGATGGATATACTTTTACGCTGTGGAAAAAATAACAAGTCCGGTTCTAGCCTTCGGATGGTTCTTTTGCTTCTGCGCATAGAAAGCACGCACCGATTTAATCGCAAATAACTTGTGTTTGCGTTCCTGCTAGCTGAAGCTCTTTGTAGATTTTTTGCGTATAAATGACACAACGAGCGTGTCCATTGATGCGAACTGACCTGAATTGGCCCTAGAACTGCCTACGTGCTCCTTCGCTTCATTAGGACCTTCCGCACGTGAATTGATTTTTTAACGAGTTGTTGGGAAGGGCAATCGATAATTATAGTTTTTATGTATACAACATAATATTTTCTAAACTTTAAAACGTGCGTTTTTTTTATTAACCTAACAAATATATATATATATATATATATATATATATATATATATATATATATATATATATATATATATATATATATATATATATATATATTTTTTTTTTTTTTTTTTTTTTGTGCAATTATTTCATTTACATTTGTCTGAAATATATTGATTCCATCCATCATCTAATTTTGTTTGAAATTCTAAAATATAAAAAACATTTTTGATGATAGCTTCTGTTAAATTATATTTACACTTAAGAATAATAAAATAATAGAGGGGAATCTGAATAAAGAAGGAAAGTTATTAATCTTTGGAGGTCGAAAACATTTTCTTGTGAGAAAATATTAAGTTGTTAAGAAAGTTATTTCAGTTTTTAACCATTAATTTAAAATACACATATCTTAACTCAAACAAAACTTTATTAATCGAAATAAAAACCATTATAATCAACAACGAGAAAGTTTATTGCTACTGGTTGCGAAAAAATTTCGAAGATACTGCAAGCTTCTTCAGGAAGTAGGAAGTTGCTTGAAAAAGTAGTAGTCGGTAGGCGAGAGCTTAGGCGCGTATGGTGGATGGTCGAGAGTTCATAGCCCAACTCATGCATGTTTTTGTCGCACATTTGTGATTATTGAGACATCTTGTTGATCGGTGCGGGGCACATGCGCTATAGTTGTTGGGGCAATTCATCGATTTGCTGTCAGTACTTCTCCAATGTAATGATTCAGACCAGCCGCAGACCACCAAACAGACATCATGACCTTATTTTGGTGCATTTTTGGCTTTGGGAAGTGTTGTGGAGCTTCGTCGCTGTCCAACCACTGAGCCGATTGTCGTAACGAATCCACCTTTCATCGCATATTATAATTCGTTAGAGAAACGAATCGTTTGTTATTGCTCAAAAGAAAATGACGATTTTTTGGATTTCCATTCAATTAGTGTGGCACCCATTTATCAAGTTTGTTTTGCATCTTCAAGACCCTCATCATCGCTACTAATTTTTTTAAACGACTACTGCGCAGTACGTTCATTAGTCTGAGCTAAACGCATCGTCGATATAGCGACCTGTTTTGGCAGCTTTTCGACCTAGTTTAAACTAGAAAAAAAAATTGTGCGGATTTGCTTTTTGTCTATGTTGCATGTAGCACCCTGAAAAAAAAATGACCAATAGTATATTAGAACAAAACTATTACAACAGTTTTGCTAAGAACGCGCTTTAACAAACAAAACCGGAATAATTTTCTCACTACCTAATATTTTATTTGAGATAAAATATTAATACATAGTATAATTGTACTAGTTTGTTTTAGGACAAATGACTTTTAAGTTTAGACTAATATATTAAAGATGATTGAATGAAAATCTTTATGTCTATTACCAATATTCCGGCTGAAGTTTAATCAACTGGATAATCTGTTATATACAGGTATTAATATTTGTCTGTCTTCTTTTTTGATGAAAACAAGTTTAACACTCCAATTAAAAGAATTGGCTAATACTAATACACGAAGTTAGAAGCATGCAAATGCGTGGTTGCACACCTTTAAATGTTTTTGGATGTTTGGAGTAGATTTAATACAGTATGACTTTTGAAACATATGCGAATATTTTGTTGCAAAACCTCCAAAGTAATGCCGACTAACTGATGTTTAAAAGCCCATTTTTATTTCTGTATGATAATGATCCGAGGCTTAAAGAAAGACTTTATATGACATTGGAAAAATTATGTATGAAGCAAAATTGTTTTCAGCTTAATAACAGGTTTTATGAACAACAAGATGGAACGGCAATGGGCAATCCTCTGTCACCGTTCTTAGCCAACTTATTTATGAGTAAATTTGAAACCGAGGCAAAAGATGAATTCAGTTACTTTCCGAAGGTATGGTTAAGATATGTGGATGACATTTTTGCCATTTTCGATTCGAAAAATGAACATTTAGATGATTTTATTAAGAACTTAAATAGTAAATCCGAAAATATAATATTCACGCATGAACTCGAAAACAACGATAGGTTACCATTTCTGGATGTGTTAGTCAGTAGCAATAATAAAAATAAGTTAGATTTTGATATTTTCAGAAAAACCACCACCACTTCACGATATATTCCTAACGATTCAAATCATAGCTTCCAAAATAAGATGGCTAGTTTAAATTTTATGGTAAATAGATTAATTAATTTTCCTTTAAATACAGATAATTATAAAAAATACTTAAAATTAATTAGGGGGGTATCTGAAGTGAATGGTTATAATAAGAACATTGTAGATAAACTAATTAGAAAACATAAGTTCAGAAAATTATTGAAAGAATCTTCCACTTTTTAAAAGGATCAGAACGAAGAAAGAAATTAAGAGAAGGTCTGGGTAATCCAAAGGATAAAGTAGAGCAGCATGAAAAGTCGGGGATTTACGAAATTGGTTGTCAAGACTGTGATCGAAGGTATATTGGGCAAACAAAAAGATCCATATTGACAAGATATAAAGAACATATTGCCCACATTAGATATGGGAAAAATGAAAAATCTTGTGTTGCCCAACATGCAATCCAACATGACCAGAGTATAGATATTAGTAATTTAAGACTAATTAAAAGTGTTAATAATAATAGGGCTTTGGATGCATATAAAAGCATTCAAATAGAAAAATGTAAGAAAATCATGAACCGAGATAAAGGTCCGATTCCTTTCAGTCAACTTTTTCAATTATTAATGTAAGGCTTAGTACATTTCACGGTTCGTAATTTTTACACGCTTCGTTAGGTATGGTTTTCATATAAATAGAACATAGTTTAGTTTTAGAATTAGATTAAATCATCTCCTGATGATGCTAACATGGTTAGCGAAACGTTGTCGTTCAAAAAAGTGTTTTGGTATTTAGTGGTAAATCTCTTCCAGTTTAGTGTTTCACACCAAAGGTTCCAATAGAAGAATTGATCTGGGATGTTTTAGTTCATCTTTAATATTTACGAGACTTGATGTACTGATGTGCAAAGTGTTGCGCATATCTGGATCGGTTTCCTGTTAATAAGTTTTCGACATGGGGAATAATTAAGTTGGTGATAATGTTGTATCTGGTGGAGGAGTGTAGTTGTCAACCTGTAATTGATTAGAATTGGTACTGTATACAGGGTGATTCCTAAGTTGAGACTTTTTTCAGCAACTTATAAAACTCGATAAAATAACTTTTTTAATACTATTTTTCAAAAAACTGAAAGATAAAAAGCTTACCATATTAATTTCGAAAACAACATTAATTCCGGTAGTGAGCCTTGCACTTAAAGAAAAGGTTAAACGTGGTCCCCGTGGCGAGGATTCGTCCCACGCAAAGTTAGGCGCGACATTTCCAAAAGTCGGTGCATGAGTGTAATAGTGATAAAGGACTTCTCCTAATAGTCTTACCAGCTTGTTCTATGTGATCAATAAGTTCTTCCCTTGTATTAACTGGCGTTTTAAAAACTATGCTTTTCATGTAATCCCATAAAAAGAAAGCACAAGAGTACTTGTTGTTGGGCCTTTTTCGAGAAGATTCAAAATTTGTTCCTTCCGCTGCACGTTCTCTCGGCCTTCCCGCGTGCTCTCCACAATGTTCCCTCAAATAACCGGTGACTTTGCACCTTTGTCTTTGTCTTTCCACAACCCGAATAAATGCTTTCGACAATGGGTGAACCCGAAAAGGAAAACGTCGAGAGTATAGCTGAGATACAGCATTGGCATTTTGAAAGTACTCTCCATAAATTAATAGCATATCAACTAATCCACTATTCTCATACACGTGGGCTGTTTTATCTTTCCAAAAATCATGGTAAAAATCCATGTTAAAACTGGAAAAAAAAGGAATGAATGATTTACAAAAGATGATAAATATTAGTTGTCTTCTGTTTGTTTTGAATTTCTGGGCGATCGATTAAATTTGTTTTAATTATTTTAAGGACCGGGCATATTTTTTTTTTAAGTTATCAAAGCCTGCAGTGGACCAATTTTAGAGATATTTAAATAATGGAATTAGAGAAAATGTAAATTTTATCAAGTTTTATACGCTGTTAAAAAAAGTATCAATTTAGGATTTTTTTTATTTTACTTTTACCCTGTATAGAGTTTTCTAATAAGAGTGTCAGACATTTAAAATGTAATAGCGGCGATATTGAAATGAAAATGTCACTCATTGAGTACTTTGTTTAGTACATTGTGTCAATTCAACAGCGAGTAGAAATTGGAAACTGGAAGGTGACCTTCATTTATGCACAAAATATTCTTTTCCACCGAACGAAATGCATACGTGATTTGTTGAAAGGCTTATATTTAAATATAGGTTTATATAGGTAAAAATAGGTTTAAATAGGTAAAATAGTAACACGATTCGATATTGCTGCGTTTACCGTTATGAGGGAAGGGATAAATTGGTTGAAAATCAGAATTATACACGAGCATGAGGTTCTGATCATCCTAAAAGTATCCGAGAAAATGACGAATAACATATTAGATATTAGCATACATGTTGGTTACGAAGTTTCGATACAATTTTCAAAATAATAGACATAAAAATGGTTGACAAACCTTGCAATAGATTCAGAGTGTTCCTGGGAAGTTTGGAGCATAAAATGAGGATAAACGAAATTATTTGTGAAATTAGCTGTCAAGATTGTGATTGAAGGTATAATGGATAAATTAGATGATGATCTCTACTTTCCTTATGGTGAATGATTTTTTTACGCTTCATTAAGGTCTTTATATTGAGTTTTTGGAGAATAAACTTGTTTTGCTTTTGCTTTTTAATGTTTCGAATGTTTATTATAGATATTACTCTACACATGTTTTGTCCTATTAGGGGTTTGGTATAGTAAGTATAAGTATTGGTATATATTTGGTATTGGTTTGGTAAGTATATAGGAAAATTAATTTATTTTTGTTTTTATTTTTATAACATCTAGTCTACTTTTCTTGAATGCCCACTGGTAAAAATGGGTCTATTCACTTACAATATAATCTTATTTATTATCGGAGTGTTTTGGACATTTAGTTGGTCATTTGTGGTTATAATATAAGTATTTCTAAAGAAATTTTTTATTTCTAATTGGTCTAGTAGGTCTAATTTTGTACTTTTCTGAATGTAATAATTTAACAATGTTTATATCCAGAAAATGATTGTTTCAAATATAACGTGTGGACAATCCGGTGTTATTTAATATATCATTTTTATGGTCTTTTATTTTACATCGAATACTTCCACCACTTTAACTGATATATACCGCTTCAGAATCTTTACAAATAATTTTATATTAACCTGATTTATCTAAACTATTCATTTTGTCTTTATTATTGACTAACATCCTGCCTAAATTTTGTTTGTTTTGAAATGGTTTGTTAGAAATGGTTTTATATCCTGGTTTATTTAATTTTTTACTAACAATATTACTTAGTTTAGAAGTGTAATTGATGAATTTAAATCATTTGTCATTTTGGTTTTTAATACTACAAAATTCTTGCAAATTTAACTTTCTTTGTTTATTCTTTAACAATTTGTAAGCTACATAAATTAATCAATTTTCAGTCATAATATCCTATTAAAAATTCATTAGAATTTATATAAAAAACTATAGACATTACATTAACGAATTACGTAAAAATAGTCTTATTTGATGTAAAAAGCGTCTTTAAAAATACTTATAAACATCCCAAACAGAAGAAAAAATAAAAACTGAACTAACAATTTTAGTTTGGCAAGAACAAAATTATTTTCAATATAACAATGAAATTTATTATCAAAAATACAGTCTTCCAATGGGCTCCCCTATTTTACCTTTGTTAACTAAAAATTTTATGGCTGATTTCGAAAATGTTATTTTTAATTTAAAAAAAAACACTAATTAACAATGTATCATATTGAAACATATATGTAGACTATCTTTTTGCATTTGAAATGGCATAGAATGAAACTTACATAAGTTTTTAGGATACTTGAATGCCATAAACAAAATCATTCAAATCAGGAGATTGAACTTAATGATGAAATTAATTTCTTGGGCAGAAACACAAATAAAATATGTAAAAAATTTCAATTTGATATTCACAAAAAAACGACTACAACAGATTATACACAGCGGTTATACACTTTAGTTCTAAACAATTTTTGTTAGTCAAATTATCTCCTTTTTGCAGTCTAATATATAGGTTAGTTAGTTTTCCTTTAAACAAAGATAATTTTAATATAGAACTCAATACCATTAAACACATTGCGAAAAGCAACGGTTATAAAGAGGGATTAATTGACAAATTGTTAAAAAATAAAAAAGAAAGAAATTTACAAGAATTTTACAGTATTAAAAACCAAAAAGGTTTTTTGTTTGTAAAAAATTAGATAAATTAGGATGTAAGACCATTTGTGTAAACAAACAAAATGTATGCAGAATGTTAATTAATAATAACAACAAAACGGATAGTTTAGATAATCAGGTGTATATAAAATTAACTGTAAATATTGTGAAGCGGTATATATCGGTCAAAGTGTATTGGTATTGGAGTATTGGATTGCAGTATTGGAGATTGAATAAAAAAGTAAAAAAAGATATCTTAAATAACATAAAAAATACTGGAATGGCCAACATATTGTATTTAAAACGATCATTTTATAAATGTAAACAATGTTAAACTACTACACTCAGAAAAGGAAAGTCAAAAATTAGACCCACTAGAACAATTAAAAATAAAAAAGTCTTTATGTAATAATCATATAATGACCACGAATGACCAACTAAATTTCCAAAACATCCCAATAATAGATAAGATTATATTGTAACTAAACCGGGTTTTTACCAGCCGACATTCAAGAAAACTAGACTAGATGATAAAAATACATGTATACTTGGAAACACTTGGTTTGATCGTTCGTAGAGAGCAAAATCTGTAACACATTTGAAACATTAAAAAACTACAAGTTTATTCTTTACAAACCTAATATCTACAAAATGTTGCACAAGAAACGAACTGCGGAATCCATAAATACAATCTTCATATTGTCTTTTGTTAGGGGATAGAATTTGTTTGTAATCTACCGATAATGTTAACATGGTTAGCGAAAAGCACCCCGAAAGTTCTCAAAAAGTTCCTTGTGGAAAATCACCTTGAGCTGAATTTAATATTGATTTCATTATGTATTAATAACACTATGATATTCGAATAAGATTAAGTTACTTCCATGAAATTAAATCTAACTTAGGTGAATTAGAGATATAATACCTTGACAACGTGTGCATATTTACTATTGGAATAGGTGCATGTAACAATGTTATTAGTGAGGTAGACGTCAAAGAGAAGTATATGAAACAGTATTAAATAATGCTGCAATGTTTTATTAATATATATATATATATATATATATATATATATATATATATATATATATATATATATATATATATATATATATAAGTGTGTAAAGAAAATTACTTTTGTAAATGTATCCACCGAACGGATTCTTTGCATTATCAACGAAAAAAATAATCTATACAACAAAGGTAAAAAAACTAAGGGTTTTCAAGAAAAAGTTATTAAATCACCTATGATAAGAAATGACATTTTAAGCAAATATGTGTAAAACATATTTGGCAAATATTAATTTGTTATTTCTTAATGAATAAACTACAAATAAAATAATGAAAATTGTTAAAACCTTTATTTTTAAATTAACAATCATGCCCTACATTAAAAAAGAACGACGTGGCAACAACGCAACATCACCACGATAAAGAATAATATTTCAACATTAGCACAAAAAACTATTTCAGTGTATGTCAGTGCATCAAAAAAAAAAAAATTCTTCTGTCATTCATCATCATTTAAAATTCATCATCATTTAAAACCAAAAATATATTTTGTTCGCGAATATCATGATATGCTTCGTATTTACGGGGAAGCTCTCAAACATTTCGAAGGGGCTAGGTATAATTACGGGCAAGATATCCAGAAAGACCGTTTCCAGCTCGGAAAACATTTGTGGAAGTTTCTCAGAAACTTTTGGAAACGGGTAGTGTGGTTTCAAAAATGTAGGCGCCAGCGAGAAATTAGTTCTGAAGTCAAAGAACAAATTTTACATCTTATTGAAGAAAATTCTAGTAGAAGTACTCGAAGTGTTGCACGACTAGATGAAGTTTTCCATTACAAGCAAAGGGTACAAGCACTCGAACCCACTGATTTGCTGCTGCCGGCTAGATAATAAATATGCCAGAATTTTTTCCACATGTTCTGGAAAACTGGTTTAAAAGGTGCTAGGCTTGCAAATACTCAAATGGTAGACATTTAGAACATTTAATTTAAAATAACAACTAATGAAGACGATGGAAGTAAAATACCAGCGATGGTGGAACCCATCTATGTTCGGCGACTACTGCTGGTTTTTAAAAAGAGGTGATGCTACAGAACAAAAAAGGAAAAAGTAAAAGTTTTTATCGCTGTATGACATCTCATGTAATATATTTTTTATTCACATAATCCTCAGTAATGTCTTTGCATAGATTTAACCCCTTTTACATGTTTATATTAAATAAATATTAGATTGTAAACATTTCGTCTCATTTTTTTCCCCACTAGCGACCTTCTGTAACAAAAAAAACTGTACGTGTTATAGTAATTACCATATCATTTTCGAATTTACGACTACAAAATACTTATACATTTATATTCAGCAATCTTACCATAAAAAAGTTTAAATTTGTTGACTTGTGTAATTATTACTACATGGTGATATAGATAAAACCTTTGTAACATAAACCATCATATATTTAAAACGGTCTCCAACCTCATTTTATGTTAACACTTAAGAACCAGTTAAAACGCCGACCACATCAGAAGCCATTTTCCTTCCAGAGGGTTGGGCCCTACTTAACTATGCGAATGGTAATTAGATAGTTAATAATTTTCTATGGCGAATTTGGGGTAGTGGGATCTCGGACGGTAGAGGTGTAGATCATAAATTTATTAGACACAGTTTTGGTGGGAAGATAGCGTGTACTATAGCATATAAAATGCAATGATGAGGCGATGAGCCTCGGCCATTAAATGTTTAAATATTTCTGAAATGTATAACAATATGAATTTCGATAATCTGTCTAGGCGCAATGACAGAAAATTACTTTTTCACCAATACTGAACAGCGAAAATTTCACAGATAAAAATATTTATAATCACATCAATTACTAGTCATTTTTCTACAGAATTTAAAGTCCATTGTGACAAATCTTAGTTACACCCATAAGTAATATCGTTTTTTGATACAGCAAAAATTTTATTTTATTTAAAAATCTATACAGCTTTAATCTATTATATAATGTTTACTTTTCTTGACAATCTTCGACTATCTCTCTGACAATTTGTCTATTCTCTTTATCTTAGGTAAAATTTAAGTACACATAAATAACATATTATTCGAGTGCAGTTTTGATAGTTGTCGGAGTAAAACATTTTTCCTACAGAGGAAATGTTCCATAACTCTATAACTATGGTAATCTGAAGGTTGCAGCATCCACCGTATTCCGGAGAATAGGGTGGATGATGAAATACTTCCTAGTTTAAATCAGTGTTTTTTTTTATTGAGTTTCATCTAGCACTATGAGGTCTTGCATTGTCAAATTCCAGAATTTCACCTTTTCGATTAATCAGTCGTTGACGTTTTTGAATCAAAGCCATGTTTAATCCGTCAAGCCGATCACGATAATGTTCAGCATTTATAGTTTCATTAGGATTCAGAACCTCATAGTGAAAAATTCCTGTTAAATCTCATCATACTAACAGTAACGGCAATAACATTTTTGTACCATGAAGACCTGGTTTTGGCAGTCGAAGAACTGGAATGGGCAAATGTGATTGTCCTACTATTAACAATTATTTTTTTTTAGGTGGATTGCTGTATAGAATCAACTTTTCATCTCAAGCAGCAATTTGTTGAAGAAAAGGATCTCTGCTTAACTAGGACAAAACTGCACTGCAGAGATAGTTACACGCTTTATTTTGCGTTCAACTGAAATCTGATATGGTATCATTATTCCTTCTCTTTGTACATTATTCATGTGTTTTAAACGCAGTTGTATTGTAAATTATTAAGTTCTAAGCTTTGTTGCTAACTTATGGATGATTTGTTTTATTTCAAAAGAATTACATTAGGCTTAATAAATTTGAAGACAAAATTTTTCAATAGAGATAATTCAAACTTAGAAAAACCAATACTGGAGTGTGGACTTGCTCAAATATTAAATTATACGGCCAATAAAAAAAAATAAGAGGTGATTGAAATAAAACAAAACGACAAAAGAAAAGGGTCTGAGTTTGGTTAAGAAAATAAAAAGTAAAAGCATTAAATTTAATTACAGAAAATGTCTTTCAAACAGAATGTCAGCAAAACGAAATGTTCGGTATTTGGACAAAACTGTTTCAAGTGTGGCGTATTAAATCACTTTACAAGGACTTGTGTAAAAAATTAATCAAGAAATAGATCAAGAGGTGAACAAAGAAGATAAAGAAAGAGCTTCAGGTTAACAGTGAACAGTTGTATACTACAGATACGGGAAAATTCAAGTTTACCCATAAGGATCCACTTTTAGGGTCGAATTACAAAATTTAAAATTGCCAAGTTTAGTGTGGTATATTTTTTAAAAAATTATATAAGAACTTATATTAAGTGATAGAAAATTGGAGCTTTTGCTAATGGTATACAGGGAATTTCTAATTCAAATCTGGTTGTCAAACAACTATAAAAATCTCTCTAAAAGAAAATTGGTTTTTCAAATTAAGCGTTTCTTAAAATTCTTGAATAAAACACAGTTAGCGTTGTGAATTTGCTTAGGTCTAGTCTCATTTCAGAAGTGTAATGTATGTTATAAAAATGGGGTCGTGCACAATTTAGCTCTGAAGGCATATAAGGTTCAAATAACACAGGAACAAAGGCCAATCATTTGAAACGTCGTGTACTTGTCAATTGGATCAAAGAACGAACATCTAATTCACCTCAAAAAATCATCTTTTCAGATGAAGCATATTTTGAACTTGTTGGCTATGTTAATAAACAAAATTGCCGCATTTGGAGTGAGGGAAATCCACGCTTTATTCATGAGAAACCTTTACATCCTAAACGAGTCATTGTTTGGTGTGCATTATGGTCAGGAGGTGTAATTGGGCCTGATTTCTTTCAGAGTGCTGTTGGTGAGGTTATAACTGTGAATGGTGTTCGATATCGTGAGATGATAACTGAATTTTTGTGGGCTGAATTAAATAATATTGATCTGGACGATATGTGGCTCTAAGAGGATGGCGTTACACCTCACTCTGCTAATGAAACAAATGATTTATTGAAAGAAAATTTTCCTGGATGAGTTATTGCAAGAAATGGCAATTGGTTGGCCACCAAGATCATGTGATTTCACACCGTTGGACTATTTTCTTTGGGGTTATGGAAAAGATAGGTCTATAAGAGTAATCAACTATGGATTTCTGAACTAAAGTTTGAAATTATTCGAGTCAATAGTGAGATCTCTATTTCACGATTATGTCAAAAACTCATCCAAAATTTTGACAAAAGAGGCATCTTGGGAGCTGCAAGAGGTGGTCATTTGGCAGATATTGTCTTTCGTGTTTTAATTATCAATAAAAAGTTCCATCACACAGCAGCTTGAACTACAAGAATATTTTCATTTGAAATATGAGATGTGTCATTTTTTTTCTGCTATTTATTTTCAAATTTTTATTAAAAGTTTTATACAATAACAATAGTAGAAGAAATATGCTCTAAATAATGTAAGAACAGATGGTTCAGAATATTAGATCTTATTAAATGGAACTAGATAAATTATCAGATAATTTATGGCGATAATATATTTTATAAAGAGGAAATGAAGCTGAACAATTATAGTGAATATAGGAAGTATAGTAATAGAAGTATAGTAATAGTATAATAATAGAAGTAATATAAGCTTTAAAAAAGCAAAAGAGTTTAAAAGAATTTGAGTGAATATTTGGTATGTTAATTTATTTAAGCACTTTAAAAGATTTAATAAGAAATAGTAACCTAGTAGACAAATTTTTAATTAGTTTGAGTGAAATATTTATGAAGTAGACAGTGATATTATCATAATTGACGAGTGTTATAACTTCACAAAGCAGAGATGGATTATGAATTATATTAAGCAGCAATATATTATAGATATTCATTAGTGTTGGTAATACCTTTTATAAACTATAAATAATATCCAACGTATTTCAAGAATTTAATAAAGAAAATACAACAGATACGGCTGAATTGACTAAACCCGTTATATACAGTGGTATATCCGTATGACAAAACGTTCAACAATATCAAACTTTACGATGTATATACCAGATGGCGCCTAGCAACATCATTGTTGCCAATTCAGGATATATAAATAGCAACCCTAGTATTAGTTCATAAAAATTGATTTGGCACAATATATTCATATTTGGTTGAGAATCGTCTAAAATTGAATTCAACTAATTTATTAAAACACCCAATTTTATCCAGTGTTATTATCAATTCTAATCGTCAGCTGACTACTACCTTATAATACATAAAGTGCCGCTCACACTAATTGATATTTGTTCAGTATCAAATGATGTGCTTCCTAGTTTATTAGGAACTATTTTTGACAGTGTATCTTAAGTTTTTGCTTTTAAATATCAATGAAACAGCATGCATTCCCCATTATATACTATCATTGACGACCACGACGGTCACAACGGTGTTTTACGGTGAATTAATTTTTGCAATATATTAAAGTTTGTGTGGTCCAAAAAAGCCAACATATGATTTATTGAAATTTATATAAAGGCCGGCTTTAGACTACACTGAAATTAAATCTTTTATAAAAATAGTAAGTTATAAAACTGTTTTTAATACGATTCAATTTTATAATAGCTTTATATGGCATTTTTAGGGTTTTAGAAACACTCGATCTCGTTTTGTGATCATTGCTCATTATGGCGGAGACGCAGGTTCTTGTGCGTTCCACATGAGATTGTGGAACCCAACGGTCGGAGGTGTATTACTTCTGACTATTATTGTTTGGTTGGACGCAGTCCAAAGAAGTCAAAAAACTTTCTCTCTCTCTCTCTCTCTCTCTCTCTCTCTCTCTCTCTCTCTCTCTCTCTCTCTGTCTCTCTCTCTCTCTCTCTCTCTCTCTCTCTCTCTCTATATATATATATATATATATATATATATATATATATATATATATATATATATATATATATATATATATATATATATATATATAATAGAATTAGTATTAGTATTATATATATAATAGTAATTAGTGTTAGAATTCTTTGGATTGCGTCCAATGAGACAGCAGTAGCTGAGTGTCATACACCCAATTGCTGGGTTCCCCAATTTCATGTGGAACACACAACAACCTGCGTCTCAGTCTAAATGAGCAATTTGTTAGTTGATTGACTTGGGACGAGCTCCCACCAGGATTCTAATTTTGTAAAAGATCTGGATATATCTGTATAAAATTCCTAGGCTTAATGGTTATTCAAGTAAGAAATCTATATATTTTTTTTATTTAATTATTGACCAATAAGTGTGGCCGCGGCAATAAGGGGGCAACAAGCTTTTGGTATGATACAGGTGAATGGCATGTACAATTAAGTACAATACAGTTAAATATTTAATCCAAATCTAAGTCTTAAGTTTATTGTCTGTCTATATGAGTTTATATGCGTATATCTTAAGGTCTAGACTTATTCGCAGCTATCAGAAAAAACATATGCATATATGGTATATAGCCAAGAATCATATTTTAATCTCTTTTGAAATGCGGGTATCGTCACAAAATGGCTTGCACCATTCAAACGTGGAAACTCGCTGTATAATCTCCGAATCGTCGTGACTTTTAGCATCGAGTCCCTACTCTGTATCACATATCTGTCCTTAGCCTGTATCACATATGTGAAAAATGTTTATTAGGTGGGCCTTTTATTGTTGAGTTCAAATTGATTTATTTTGTAATTTAACAAATAAAATTATAAAATAAAATATAATAAAAATAATTTAATATAATCGTAATTTAACATTTTTAATTCTGATAATCAAAAATACGTTGTTATTCAAATATCGAATACATATAAATTATAAAACTCATTAAGTTTTTGTATCTTTCGTCTTATTATAAATTACAAAATTAAAAAAGCTAAATAAAAGAAATAATTCATAAAATTGGTTTAAAAACATATAAAGGGAAAATGAAATTAACTGACAAAACGTGATCGAGCTGTTCTGTAACGATAAAAGTATCATGCTAAACCACTATAAAATGGAATTATATTAAAAACAATTTTATAACGTATTATTTTTAGGGACGGGATAATTTTAATGCATTTTAAAGCCGGCTTTCATATAAATTTTGGGTAATCATATGGTTGCTTAGGACCACACAAACTTTAATAAATTACATACAAAAATTAAAGTACTATAATGCGAATTTTGTATCCTTCTTTTTCGCCAATTAATATAATTAGTCAAATTTGTTACCCATGTGGGGGTTGTTAAGGGATTGTAATAATAAATTCCAGCTATTTCACTGAAATTCTATTTTGATTAAGTATTTCCAGGAGCTGAAACTGTTAAATATTGCTTACAGGAGTAAAAATCAATCGTTATTGCTCAACACGGATTAGGAACATGAGAAGAACTGCTTTAATTCTTAATGTCACTTGATTACTTGTTTGGTTGCATCCACGTTCCACCTATGTATCTTGTTTCTGAATGCGCTTCTGCCCTCAATCTCAGTTGGATCTATTTATGCATACCCCAGATCCCCAGATCAGTTCTGACTTGTGTGATCCATGGTATTGCTGACTTGATCCCTTATATGTATATAAGAATTCTGTTGGTGATATGTCCATAGAATTTTAACCTTCTTTTTCTTACGTCCGCTGCTACATTGGACATTCTGTGGTCCTGGAATATATATGTATATATATATATATATATATATATATATATATATATATATATATATATATATATATATATATATATATATATATATTCCAGGAAGACCTATATATGTACAACTAAATCTAAGTCTTGCAGCTTTTCTTTAATTTATTCGATATTTTAAGTTGGTAACGTAAAATTTCCACTTCAGATGTAAATATCATTGCGAAAGTTTTTGTGGAAGGAGATTACAAGTTTTTCGAAGTCAAAAAATGAAAGATTATATAAGCTTGAAAAATGTTTGAATCATTGTTTTTCATTGCATAAAAAAGCATAATTTCGTGATAAAAAACCGAAACTGCTTTCTAACAAATAGAATATGCATAACTATTGAGCTAATATATTGACTAACGGAGACAGACAAACGAGAATATTAAAAAGGGAAATCTAAACACAAGAAAACTAAAACTAATGTTCTTACCTAATTGCAAAAAAATTAATGAATGATGATTTTAAAATCCCCAATTTGACGATTGAGTTACATTTTTATCCAAACTTAGACATTATTGTTATACAAACTTCCAAAGTATTTTATTTTGCGATATATTTTCCTTATCTTTCTATATATGAACCGGAACTGAGCGAAAGGGGGTAAAAAAGTATTCATTAAATTTTCTGATAATCATCACCATCTACTGTTCCATTTCTTCAGGGTAATAATAGTGATAAAATCGACTGTGGAAGTCGGAGAAAATGCTGACAAATCGAAAACAGCGACTATAAGGCTTTTGGAAGGCGAAATATGTATTGATAACAGATTCTCGGTGTGAGATGAATTTTTATTTATTTGTTATCGACTGGGGAGAGTTTGGGCTGTTCTGCCAAATAACCAGTCTTGCTATCTAATTAGATTGAAAGATATTTTTAAATGACGAAATATTTGTATACTTATCGTCCTTTACAAATGAACTAACTTTTGATTAGCTATATTTTTCTTGTTAATGAGGACACCAATATTTTTCTCCTTGAATATATTGGTCTCTTTCTTTAATTTCCTATATTTTAGTATATATTAGTTCCTATATATTAGCAATAATAGATTGGTGGTAATTTTGCAGATGTGCTAATTATTGATAAAATATAGTAAATATTGTTCTAAGTTGAAAATATACTGGAAAACCGAAAAAAGCAACAATATGATTATTTTGCAATTTTTGTTTACACTATCACTAACCGAGAGGCCAAGGCCAAATTAGATGATCTGTCGTTTTATGGCCAGATATGCCAGGCGCGTTGTATATATGTTTCATGTGACCAATGCTCTCCCATATATGTTCAATATTAACCTATATTCAAAAGAGGTTATTCATTCTATGACTCGAAACCATTTCTCGGTAAGTAGTTTGATCTTGCGCCAGTAGTATGTTCTCATCTTAGACATAAATCTAATTTTGAAGTATGTATTTCGGGAGTGAAATTGTGCTAAAGTTAAATTCAGTCTTTCACCCCGAAAACGTTTGACCCTTCTATGCTCAGTTCTATTTCAGATCTCAATAATCTTGTTGGGTTCTCTTGGAAATGAAGCATCTTGTGATTTATTGTAACAGGAAGAACCTAATAAGGATAAAGAGAACCTAATAAAGATTTTGCAATTTTTGTTTACACTATTACTTAACACTATCACTTAACACTATTTAACTCTGAAAGGCGTGGACAAAATTAGATGATCTTTCGTTTTATGGCCAAGAATGGCAGGCGTGTTGTAAATGGGCGTCATTTGACCAATGCTCTCCCACACATGTTCTGTTGGCGATAAATCTGGTGATCTCAGCGCGCTAGTATCGATATCGGATTCTTCTTGAAACTGTGGTAACTGGCTTTATTTTACAGAAACAGGAGGTATGCTAAATACGCTAAATGAAGATCTCTATTGCAAGTAAATCTCCTTTCCTTTAGAAATGTATATAATTTCTTTAGAAATGTATATAATTACCGGAAACAACGTTGGGCAAGAACTGGGGTATTTTATTACTTTAAACAGAACCACAAGAATGACGTTTAGTTATAATTAGTTATAATTAAAACAATTTTTATAAGTATTTACATTAACATACAAAAACTTAAAGTTAAATAAGCAAAAAGCGTATCAGTTTTTATGCTCAAGATATGCTATACAGTAAGTAAAGTGGATCCCAAAATATTCGGACACTCTATTTCAAAAATCGTTCTACTTCAATTCATTCTAATTTTTAAAATTCTAAATTTACGAAAAAAAAAATCCTTTCGCTTTATTTTACCGATCTTATATCCTTTTAACTTTTTTTGATTTTAAAATTTTAAGAAAAGAAACATAAACATTGTTTCTATAAAACTCCAAAACTTTTCAGACGCGCAAACTAAAAAATAAATCTGGATCAGTCAAAGTATTCTAATTAAGTTAATCTTAAAATTTTGTTTACTGCAAATAGTAATTGGCAGATTGCTGTCGAAGGAACATCTTAAAATGGGTCGTATACTAAATAAAAAAAATATATTAGTTCCGAAAATGTGTAATTAGTGCTATTTCATAATGAAAGGGGAAATTTCAACCGAAAAAATGCTTTAGTTAAGTAAAAGTACAGCTACTTCTACAGCTACCTTAGTACAGCTATCTTAGTATTGGCATCAAAGAAAAGAACATGGGAATAGTTTGGAGACAAGATGATATCAAGAAATTATTTTTGAATGTGCTGAAGGGAACGAGAAAGAATAAAAATGAGGACATCTTCGTAATAACAAGTGAGGAGAGAAAGATCACTAGAAACGAAAGAGAGGTTATAAAGCGATAGAAAGAACTTTTCGAAGAGGTGCCCCATTCAAGGCACGACACGGACTTAGAGGGAGTCATAGACGAAATAGAGAATTAGGAAGTCAGACAAGATATTGAAGAAGAGCAGCTAAAAATGGAAGATCTAATGGAAGCGATAAAATAGTCAAAGACTGGAAAATCACCTGGGATGGACAAAAATTACATCAGAATGCTGAAGAATACGGGAGAAGGCGGATTCAAGTTGACTTGATAGTGCCTATTTACTACCAAACACCAAATCACTTTTTTAAACTTCTGGATGCACGTTTCGTTAACCATATGAGCATCATCAGGAGATGATTTAATTAGATTAAACATCTCCTGATGATGCTAATATGGTTAGCGAAACGTGTGTCGAGAAGTTCATTTGGTATTTAATCGTAAATCTCTTCTATTTTAATATGGGAATGCCTGAACAAAAGAAATATAAACGGAAAACTGATAGAGATTACCAAGTATCTGTATAATACGACTAGAAATTGACTAATAAGCAAACATGCCAAATCAGAAGAATTTATAACAAAAGAAGGAGTTAGGCAGGGAAGAAGTTTGAAACTATTTTTGTTCGTTATCTACATGGATGAAATAATACTAGAAATACAAAAGTTTCTTTCTTCAGAAAGACAAAACCACTATATATTGGCGACACAAACCAAGAGAAAATTGATATATTTGAGTAGATGATGTGGCAATATTGACAGGGAGTGAAAACGGCCTTAAGGAAAACTTAAAAGTGTGAAATGACGCGTTGTTAAAAAACGAAAAGAAACTGCACAAATCGAATTCAAAAGTAATGATTGTCTTTCCAGGAAAAAAGGGAAGTGTAGGTAAGATTAACCAACGAAAAGATACAGCATGTAAATAATTTCCAATACTTAGGTGTATTGTTAGAAAAGATCAGAAAACACGAAATTGACTTGAGTAAAAGGATATAGAAAACGAACAGAGTACATAATGCCTTGAGAAGAGTTTCATAAATAAAAAAGCAGTAACAAGACAAATAACGATGAAAGTATATAAAACAATAAATAAATCTATTTTAACGTAAGGATGTGAGCCACAGTGGATGCTCACTGAACACGAAACAATAAAACAAGACCGGTAGAGATGAAATACCTAAGAGGAGTAAATGGAGTAACAAAGAAGGATAGAATTAGAAATGAAAATGAAAAAATTTAAGAAGATATAGATATAGATAAAGAGGATATAGAATTCATAGAAGAATATATAAAACAAAGACAACGCCAAAGGCCAAACGGCATTGGCCAAAGAATGGCCAAAGCAATACAAGTTAAGACGGTATGGGAAACGAGAGCACAACTGAAAAGAAAGGGTTGAAGGCCAAAGCAAACCTGGGACAAAGTGATGGGCAAGATTTTAAAGAAGAAGGGACGGAAAGGCCTGGAACAGGTTTATCAAGAACTAGTATGAGATGTAAACACCCTGACATCCTATGGATAACCGAGGGAGATGATTTGCTGGGTAAAGATCCGCTTCAAATAATGAGGTCAAAGCTGCGACAACGGCTTGTTATGCATAGTTGAACAAATCGTGTAATTAAGATATTGGAACTCCGTTGGTCTAAATGTATAGTATTGTTTTAAATCCAATAAAATAAATTTTATATGTTGTTATCTATCACTTTTATTTTCAAATTTGTTTGGCTATAATTTCGTAAAACGATTTTACATTATTAAACACTACTTTAAAACTAAGGTAAATCAAAGTGATAGATAAATTATAAAATTGTTTTATTCGATTTAAAAAATGAACTATCACAAAGTAACGGACAAATCAATCAAGTATAGTATTGTATTGCAAAGTGACTACCTTGAAAAATAAAAAATCTCAAAAATTTTCTCGATTCTTTGTCAGACATTTCTTGAATTAGATATGTTGTTCTTTTAATAGCTAGTAGGACTACTTTTATATTCAATTTATATTAAATTATGGAATAATTACAGTTTCCATAAATATTTAAGGTATAATGTAAGTTTTATTTAACTAACTTTTCATTAATTCAACACTTTTGTTAACTCACCTTTTTTGGTAGGGAATTTTTTCAGAGCCTTAACTGTCAGATTCTAGATCATTATACTCATTAATCCTGTTTATACAGCTGTTTAATTATAAGCATGATGGAGTTTTTGTCGAGATGAACAGTGTTAAAAATGGTGGTCTTAATAAGAGAGCCAGGAAGCCTAAAGCAGGATGTAAAATGTGTTCTGATTCATTTCCGTTCAAAAGGAGAAAATATCACAAACAAATCGAATAATTTTGGACGAGTCGTATCAAAAAGGCAATGAAAAGCGCCCCTGTTTAGTCAAAAAGAAAACAACATTTCAGTAGAAAAATTAATGGCTCAACAAGTGTTTTCTTACTATGGTAAATATTAAGGAATCCGATCTGCTATTACACCCGCTCTATTTTCCATAATTAGAACCCTTATACCTATTTCCTAGCAGACTAAAAATTTTCAATAGATCAAAATGCTTAAAAATACTTTTGTTGCAGAAAAGCCTGAAGTTTCTGAACTTTATGAAAGCATATAAGTCTGAAAAATGAAGCAGGGTTTGTTTGACATTTTAAAATGCAATTCAATATTTAAGTTATACGAATTTTCAGTGAATCCTGTATAATACAGTTACTCTGATTCTACTCTATATACCTTATTGATTCTATAAAATATTTTTATACTGTAATTATGATGCTATTTAATGTTATTTAAATGCCATTTACCGTAACTCCTTAAACCTAATAAAAGAAACGTTATTATCATAAAATAACTAAACCACACCCAAAATTAATCGAATTATTAAACAAGACGGAAATATTAAACATGAAGAGATTTACCACTAAACATCAAATCACTTTTTAAAAACTTCTCCACGCACGTTTTATGATTTAATCTGCTTAATTAGATTAAATCATCTCCTGATGATACTAACATGTTTAGCGAAACGTGCGTCGAGTTTTTAAAAAAGACGGAAATAACTTAAAATAAACCGTCGACATATCTATATAAAATGGAAACAAACCGCAAATAATTACTTTCAAAACTTAAATTCCTTCGATTCGGAAAATACATAATCTACTTACTTTGAATGGGACAAGGAGGGCGGCGCCGAGCCTTATTGGACCTGGAGCGGTTGAAGGGAAACGGAGATTCTCGATATTGGTTTTTGGTAAGATATGTGTTATCTGATTTATTTGCCTAATTGTAAAGTTGCCACTGACGATCGATACTGCGATCAGACTTCGGGAATGGCAATAGAAAGAACCCCCGATCTATAATTATGAGAATTGTTACTTTTGGGAATGGTTTTATTGGGATAGTAAACCACGTTTATATTTAATTACAGGATTCTCCGTTTGCCTTATAAATTACTTCATTGAATTGGAAATTGAATCGGGGAGCAATGGGCAAACTTAAAAAAGGGAGAAGGTGAGATTTATAAATGAAAATTGTAGGCTGCAAGATAAACTTAGGATAAAAAGAAGCGCCTCAATGAATTTGCTCGAAATCTTGGAATTACCTTTATAGAATAAAGCGTTTCTCCACTAAGATTTAAATATACGCGGATGTTTATACATTATTTGACTTCATTTTTGTATTCAATTTAGCAATATTATTGTACCGTCCGATCTGACAATACTGTTAGCGTCCGTTCTGGAAAGGAGACAGGCCTAGATCTGATGACTCTTTAGTACGAGTTTAAATTCTCTAGAGTCACTTTGTGGTCTGTAGTAATTATTTTCGTGAAACGGATTTTATATTGAGTTATGAAAATGAGTGGCAACAATTTCGAGCAAGACGTGGGCACAGTGCGACGGGCATTTTATAAAACTTCAATAGAACTATGAAAAACGTGGGTCAAGGGCTCAGGATTTCAGTGTTTTCTTTATCCACAATTCATTAGTAAAATCTGATAAATGGTTGTGTAAGTCAAATTCAACTGTTCTCTGATTATTCTGACCGTAAGCCAATGATCATAACGAATAAGTTCCCAGCTCCCGGATTCCGACATTTTCATCACTTCTTACAGTTGAAGGCCTTTCCCTGCGAGATTCATTTTCAATCAAGTCGTCCTTCTGAGAATACCTTAAATTACCTGAATACTGCAAAATATTGCTTGGCTTGGTATCATAAGAAATATATCTCACATGATATTTTTTTTTGAACCATTTACTACAATTTTTACCATTGCATGCAGATATATAAAGGTCTACAAAAAGAATGTATATCAGTTTTTGGGTTGAATATGTGTTGCGCTATTTTTCTTTCCTAATGTGTTATCTTAAAACTTTTTTCAATAACACAGGTCAACAAATTTATACTTTTTTGAGGTAACATTGATGAAAATAGGTGTATATGAAGTATTTTGTAGTCCTAAATCTGAAAATTATAAGCTAATTACTGTAACACGTCCAGTTTTTTGTTACAGGAGGTCGGTGGTGTGGAAAAAAGTAGATAACATATTTTTACAATTTAATATTTATTTACTATAAACATATAAGACATGTTAAATATATGCAAATACATTATTGATGATTATGTGAATAAGAAATATATTACATAATATGTCATACAGCGACAAAAACTATCAATTTTTCCTCTTGTGTTCTGTAGCATCATCTCTTTTAAAAAACCCGCGTTCCAGCATCCAGGGTATCTTGTTTCCATCATCCTGATGTAATGGTGAAACCTATCTCGGTGTTTGTCACTTACTGTACCCAAATTTTCCGGAAAAAAAACCAAATGGAAGTGTAAAGCATGCATTTTTAAGGAGATGCGACGCCCTAGTATTTCATACGCTTTCTAGAGTTTATCTATGAGGTTTTTATAGTTTTCATCTTTCATGTTGCCCAAAAATCCTTTCAATACACTTACAAAACTCTTCGATGCTTTTTTTCTTGAAAACGGAAATCACCTAAAAGCTTCCCTATTTGAGGTCCAATAAATATGCATTCTTTTAGTTTTGCATCACTTAATTGAGGAAATATTTATTTTAGGTATTTGAATCCATTTCCTTTTTTGTCCATGGCTTTGACAAGGTTTTTCGTTAGCCCAAGCTTAATATGAAGAGTCGGAAGAAGCACCTTTTTTGGGCTAATAACGGGGGCATTTTTTATGTTTGAAGTACCAGGTACAAAAGAAGTTTTATGAGGTAAATTTTTCTTACTATAATGCTCTTTTGTGGTCCTATTGTCTCATTGACACAAAATAAGCAATACTTTGTAAAACTCCATTGAAGCCCTAATAATATACCTAATACTTTTAAATCCCCCCAAATATCCCACTAATGCTGTTCATATTTAATGTGATTTAGTATGGTTGCTAAGTTGCCATAGGTTTCTTTTATTGTCACTGAATGGTCTAAAGATATGAAGTAAAACTGCTTTTAGTCTGTATTTCGACGAATCTATGAAAATACGCCACTCGGAAGATACATGTTCCAAATTAAGCTCATTCATTAAACCATCAATATCACAACAGACGCATATCGATCCTTCCATTTTATATAAACTTGAAAATGACATATTCCGCTTTCTGTAAAGTTTCGGAAAAGTGTAACACTTGCATTTTTATCTAACATGTTCCACTGTTCCTAGTCTAGAACCAAGAAGTTTTGATTTTTGTTTTGACAATCCCAGGTCACATACCAAATCATTTAATTCACTCTGAGTTATTAAGTGAGGTTCAGTTGTAGTTGTTAAAAATATTGGGTCGCAACTGGTGTTCTCAGGAAGTTGTGGATCAGATCCTGATGAAGAATTAGAATCACTGGGAAACATGTCCAGGTTTAAAGGCGCAATCGGTACCGGTTGTTCCTGGCTATGAGGAACTGGCCTAAGTATAAAAGGCAAATTTGGATACTGAAGTTTGTCTGTTTGCTTTTGCTAGCAATCACTTATATATTCAGAAGGTTCTTTCCACGCCCTATGAACAACAAATAGCATATAATTTTTCTTCCAATGCTTCCACTGCAGTAAATTTACGTGACAACTCATACAGCAAATATGAGAAGCCCAACTCTTATCTTGATTTCCAATTTGACACTTAAAATATGAAAGATAGGCTTTTGTGACTTCCTTGGGTATAGGTCTAGCTTGAAACTTTAAAATAAATCGTCCGCATATATAATAAAATTTATTCACTGGATTTTTGCTAAATCGAAGACTAAAACTTGTCATCTTATATGAAATCGACTGAAACACTTGACGGTACTGAAAATCAGACAGAAACAAACTAAAGAAAACAGTAAAACTGCCCTTAAAGATTCGTAGGACACTGAGGAAATACCCCCTCTACGGTCTTGTGGAAATTTCAACATTGTCCAGTCCAAAGTCACGTACAAATAATTTCAATGATCCCAATGATATAAAGAAGGAGCAGGTACTTGAAAATGGCACGCTTTAGGCCATTTGTGTGAAAAGGTGTTTTAATAACTACTTAAATGAAATGCAAAAAAACATTCTCATCAATGTTACAAAAATCATGTCGACCTGTGTAATCATCCGGCTTAATTTATTTTTTTTTGTAAATTAATTCGTATTCCTAAATAACAGAGAAAACATATAGAATATTTCACAAACCTTAGATTTAAATGAAGCAATAGATATTATACATAAAATTGGTTAGAAAATCAGTACTTTCATTTTTGCACTTACTTTATTCAGAAAATATAAAACGTCGCCTTGGAGTATAATTACTCCAAGGCTCCATTCGAAGAAATTGATACACATGAAAAACTCGGGGTTTTGAAAAAAAAATGGCCATAAATGGAAAGATCATATATACCTTTTCTAACAAAACTATTTTTAGTTTTTTTTCCTTATAATTAAAAAGTTAAATCAAATTGAAAATAAATTTTTATACCTAGTACCGATGACTCGCCGACAATTCCTAAAAAAATCAAAGCCCCTGTAACGTCACTATGTTTATTTCCCCTCAACATTGCAGTCATCTAATAGCAGTGTTTTAGTTAATAATCAGCTTATGTTGTTATTATCATCAGTGTATTGATAAATTTATTGGAATTGTCAAATGTAATTAATTATCCTGCCTGTTTCATATCATTTTGTACGTATACTACAAAAACAGCTCTCGAAAAAAAAAATATTTTAAATGTTCCACAAGATGTTAAACTTCAAAATCAATGGTTGCAAGCAGCACGACGTATTAAACCTAAAATAGCATCAAATTTTATAACCGTCTGTCATCAAATATATACAAAATATTATTATTTTTATTATTTATAACATATAATTTTTTTATGATTCATCATAATTAAGGTAACTATATAAGCTTAACTCAGAACTTTATATTATGGACATACACGTCGTTTCACCGTGAAAATACAATCTTTGGGGGAAAATTGAATATAACCTATATACTTGTCACCGTAATTTTTTCGTGATATACTACAAATAATTTAGTTATATTTAATATAAATATTTTGTTTCTTATATATATTTAAATTAATATGTTTTTTTAAAACTTAAATTGATGCTTAGCACCTTGAACTAAATGTCATTTTGAGAAAATCTGTGAAAACACCAGGTATATTATCACAATTGTCCTGTATGAACCTTTTTCACACATTACTGAATGAAATTAGTAACCAACAATATTTTTTTGCTCTAAACTTCAATAATTTTGACAAGTATATCCACAAGTAAAAGCCATTGACAGTACTTATGTAAAAACACTTTAACATAATGACGTCACAAACATAGCAGCCAATCGTGGCGCTTTCATAGTCACGTAATTTTATTTTAAATTTTATAAATTATAATTCATTTATAATTAATTGCAAACAATTTTTTTAAAGTTTTTTACATCGATTATCAATATTATTTATAATAAAGTGTTAAAATATAAAAAAAAAATCAATAATTATTTTTTATTCAAAAACCCAATTGCAAGAAATAACTGAAAAGTTGATTGGAATTTTTGTAATAGAAAGAGAAACGCAAATAGTTTATGAAAATAATTATTTAGCCTATTATGTAATTACCATTATTATTTACAACTTTTTGCCAATATGTGGCAAGTCAACAATGCCTTTTTGCAAAAAAATAATACCATCTTTATTGCGAAATAATCCTTTTCTATCATTCAAACAGATTTCCAATTTAAATAATTTTGGAGAAAGTGGAATAGCTTGTGTAAACATTTTTAATTTAAAAAAAGTGTTGGAAAATTAAATATTTCCAGGTAATAACAACATACACATTTGCACACATGAGCAAATGATTTTCCAGTTATAATAGACAATTTTTATATTTAGTTTTTAAAGACACTATAGACGAGAGGCTTATTTCGTATAAGTAAGAAGTAGCGAAGGGCATCAATGGATTAAAAGCTTTTGTTACAAGGTTTTAGTATTCACATAGGCGTGCAAGCCAAAACTTACCTAAATTTTCAGTAAAAAATTCTAGTTGTATAGTTTTGGCGGCTGATATTTCAATAAATTAGTTGTGAATCTCAATAGGTAATACAGCAACTTCAACAACATTTTCATCAAACGGATTGAGAACCCATTTTTTCCAGTAACTGAATTTTCAATTCGCGTAAATGCGTTTTCTTGCTGTACAACACTAACCTTTTCAATTATTTGATCGTGATATTTTGATCGTTTCGATATTTTGATCGTTGGACATTTCATTAATATGTCTCGCTATTGTGTCATTTGAAAGTGGTATAGTTTTCAATTTTTTTGCTTCTTCTGGACTTAACATCGCATTGAGTCTCTCAATGGCATCGGGTTAAATGAGCATTTTCGCAATCGTGTGAGCCTTAGACTCCCTGGCCACACTTACTACTACTAAATAGGATTCTTGAAGTACTGCGGCCTCATTACGGTTTAACTTGTTGATAGTAATTTGTAAATTTAAGACGAGTGATTTTCGCTCGAAAAATTATGACGGTCTAGTTCTGGAAAATTCTAATGATAAAATTCTAAGACAGCTGTTTTGTGTCCAGATACCGGACTAATTTCGAAGGCTTCATGCTTTCCGCGGACATAACCTGATAACACACAACACATTGCGGCTTGTTATCCAAGGCAATGAATCCATGTTTTAAATATGCTTCATTGACCAATCTGGTCTTTTTCTTTACTGTTTCACCAGATGAACAAATTTGTGACAAAATGAAATGCACCATTTTATGTCCATTTTATTTATTATTATCAATTTATTTTATTACGATACTGTTATTAATTTATTTAACACTGAATAAGATATGAAATCGTATTTAACACTCGGCGAGAGAAAAAATCGTAGTACTTGTTTTAGTAAAAACGTAATTAATAATGAAACTTTTCAAGTTCCTTTTTTTTTGTTACCAAAGCGCACACCTTTTACGAACCTGCCTATACGCACTCGGGACGAATACTCGTTTCGCGTGAGGGGGCTTGTGGTGAGAGGTGCGCGGGCGGGTCATTTTACAAGGGCGTGCAATTGCAGGGAACAGGTTCGAACTGGTAAAAGTAATATAAGAGCAAGTGTTGCACAAGTCTTGTAGTTCCATATTTTTTTTAGTTTTCGTTTTGTGATATTTAGATTATATTAATTTATTTAGTATTTGTGGCTGTGTGCGGTATTTCGGTATAAGTGTAACGGCTCATTCACACATACATCCGTCATTGACGATTTATCATTTAATACAAAGACAAGTACATGATCAGCGGCGGTTCGTGGGGGAAAATAGGTGGGGCATGCATAAGCAATTATAAATTTTGGAATGGGGATAGGGAAATGCGTCGCAACCAAAAATTTTACAATTTTTAGTATCATACACACACTTTGCTGTGTATAAATACGAGTATAACTGCCAGATATCAACTTTTCAAATATGTACCTAGATAATAACATTTTTCTAAACTCACCATAGGACCATAACCATTAAATCTGTTTGTAGTTGAAGTCCATCCTCCTAAATTTCTGAGCAGCAAAGTGGACGATGCCTTGATCATTAAAATTTGAAATTGACTTCAAGTTTTAGACTAGTTTTTTTTCAATAGATAGCATTGCTAACGCGCACAGCCGTTCCTAGTCCATAGTGTTTCTTATAAATGTTTTGATTCGTTTGTGGGTAGAGAAACCTCTTTCGCTTTCGGCAGTCGTCATAGGGTCGGTATACAAAACAGTCAGCAATTCCACAGATTCACTAAATGTTGATGTAAAATTATTTTAGCTAAACATTTGTAACAGCGGCACAGCCCCAGTGTGTTTCATAAAATCGTCCCGTGCGTACATTAACGAGAGTCCATTTTTAAATTTCAAGTAATTTACGTTTGCAAACAGGTTACACATAGTTTTAATATCTTCATTTGGAAAAACCGCTCGATATTCACCAAATTTTTCAATTTCAAATAAATTTGCAACAGATAGGTATACATCGAAACTAAAACGTTCATGAACCTGTATGGTTCAGGTATCACAAATTTCCTTTATATCCTGACATTCGGATTGGGGTCCTCCTTGTCAGTAAATTTCAAAAATTTAAATTTTTAAAATTTACCAGTTAAGTTTCCAAATTCTTGATTAATTTGTATTTCTATATTGTCTCTAATATTTTGAATGGCTATTAAAAAAGTTACCAAGTTCTTCTTAACTATAAGTGCATCTAGTTGCCTGCTTTGTAGTTGATCAAAGAAAATGTCGCAGTGAGGCATTATTTTATTGAAGAAAAACAACCAAAATTAAAAATTATCATCCAGCAAATAATTTATTAACCCCTGAGCTTGATTAATAGAATTTTTATCCGACTCGGGGTCTATAATTTCTTCAAGGCATGTTTGCAATTCTTCTTTGTAAATGTAACCAGTATTCACATATTTAGACGTAAGGTTCCATCTGGTAGGGGCCGCACTGGGTAGACGTTTTTTCACGACGCTGTCCAGAACAGTTGTCCCTTTGGATGATCGAGAAAAAAAAGCGGGAAATTCAGACAGATTTGTAAAAAACACCTTTACATTTTTTCTATTGTACAACACCTTTCAATTATTAGATTTAATTGGTGAGCATAGCAGTGAATATACTGTGCATTCTTATAGATATATTTAATTTTGGCTTGTACTCTTCCAACTGCATCTCTCATTACGGAAGTACTATCATAACTTTGGGCTATGAGTTTCTTAGGTTCTTTGTCTAGTCTTAACTCGCTTAGCACCGTCAGAATTTCGTCTGCAATTTCATCTGCTGTGTAATTTTTTGTTATTAAAAAGCCCCAGAATCTCTCGTAAATTGCGCCATTTTTAACATATCTGATTATAAAAACCATCTACATTTGAGTAGAGGTATCGGTTGTTTCATCGGCCGGTATGGCAACATATTTTGCTGTGTGAATTTCCTTTTTTAATAAATCGCGACAAAAATGCAACATTAAATCCAGTAATTCGTTCTGAATTTGGAGATGCCTAGAAATAATTTATTTTTAAAGTCTTTAAATGAGCTTCTAAAATACTGTCTATTTGGGCTATCAAATTTACTAGTCCTCTAAAAAGGTCAGGATTTTCTGGAGTTAAGGTTTCGTCATGTCCACGTAAGGCAAGCTGAAATGCCTCACAAAATTTTATACCGTCAATTAACTTAAGATAATATGTAACTATTGTTATCAACAGTTTTATTGTGTTTTTTAATAGTTCCTATGTGCACTACTGAGTTGGGAACGAATGTCTGTCTTCCCAACATAGTAATTTCTAGCTCATTTTTCAAATGTCTTTGTGAAATAGAATGCGATTTTACCTTTGCGTCCAAATGGTTCAAATCATTAACACCGTGTTTAATCCAGCCAAGATCAATATCGCCCGCACTCACTGGTTTTCCGGCTTGTTGCAAAATGCAGGGAAAACAATATAATTTATTTTTTGTCTGGCATCCACATAACCACGAATACTTATCATACACGGTTTTAATGAATGTTCGTTTTTGAGTAATATTAACTTGCTCGATTTGCAGAATCGGTCTCGGCCGTCCAAGATTTTTGATGACAATTCGGTCCTCAAATGTTAATGTTACCTTATTTCTATTCATATATTCCACTTAATTCATCTTCATTATTTGCAATCGTTCAGAACATTCACTTTGCAACCACTCAAAAAATCGAAAAGCGCGATGGTGAAAAACACCTGACAATTGAGAATGGGACAGCGCCCAAGATATGACGTTATAAATGCGTTTAATCTCCGGGTTACTGGCGAAGCGATGCATTGCTGTTTTTGTTTTTCGCACGCGATAGTAAAGAAAACAATAGCGGCACAAACTTGTTTGTGCCCAAAGCGCGTGTTCTTGAGTCGTTGCGCTTCGGTAACCCACGACTTTTTTCGTTACCGCCAATGACATTATGGATGTTAGACTATAGAAGTCGCAAGAAGCGTGATCATAGACAGAAAAAAGAATAAATTAATATAAAATTTGAAATTATTTTTTCCACTTCATTTTCAAGTTTTTTTCGTAGGGAACGTGACCACGTACCGCTCTTATGGACCAACGGCCACTATGCATGATTCGTTTTTTTCACGATTCGTAAGCATGTGAACACGCTCGTAGAACTTTATAAGCCATTTAAAAATAAAAACGATTCTTCATAAATGAGGATACTGAAAAAAGGACGAATTGTCACTTGTTAATCGGCCGATGTAAAACTTTGATAAATGTCAAATATATATATTCTAGTATATAGGGGGTCGCAATATTTTTTACTTTACTTTTTGGCTACTTAGTGGCACTAAACACTGCTTCACGAACTTTCAGTTTAAGAACCGTATAATATTGAGTTGCTTGTTTGTTGAACAAAAACAATTCCTGTTGAACAAAAACAATTCCTTGAATAACAATTCCTTGAAACAATTCCTTGAACAAAAACAATTCCTCAATTGATTGTTGAACAAAAACAATTCTTTCAAATAAAATTAATAAAATTTTTAATATTACACTGATTCTACTAAAATGGTGGTTTAAAGTTCTTTTTTTTCTTTATTTTTTTCACTTCGACACATATTTACGTGCAACGCCTTTTGTTCGGTAAGAGTATTCCGTTTATCGGGTTTTTCTTGTGTAAATTTATTTCAGACTGGTAGCCTCATACATGGCCGAGCACCTTTCCATTGCGAAAATAGACTTGTAAATTTGTCTGATCCTCTTCAGCTAATGCCAGTTTCGTCAGTTTAGGACTAAAAGGGACTCCTTAAGGATCTCTTCAATTCTCGCTCTGCCTCCAGAACTAGCTAATATCTTTCGAACGGCCAGAGGCATAGGAACGGACGATTCATCGAGACATGAGCGTATCGGCTATCGAAAACCCTCCGGAATGATTTTCAGAAACTAACATTACAGTTTTTCTTTCGAAAAATTATTTCGATAATATTTGCTTACTTTGAAATAGAACTCGTTTATATAGAAAAATTTTATAACAATCGTATGACCTTTATTGAATTTAAATACATCTATCGCTAAATAGAAAATCGGTAATGTTTTCTGGGATAATGTGTGTAGATTGTCTTCAGGTAATATTATATTAAAGTTTTGACGTTACTACTGATTCTAAATTTAATGTATATCATGTTCCATAAAGCAAATTGAAAATGAAATTGTTATTTTAATTTAATTATGTGTTTACTAATATCGCACTAATTCTCCTAAATTATTCAAATTCAATTTTGGAAAGTTTTAGGAAAACAAAATATATCTATTTGACTTCAATGAATTTTTCTTTCTTCTTTTGAATTCTTGAGCAAAATGTGTGCATATAACCAGAAAAAGCAATCTAGTGTTGTGTCTTAAAATTTATACAAATCATTATATTTACATCATCATTATTCAGCAAATATTGAATGAATGAATGTGAATCAGTGTTCATATTTGTTGGCATAAAATAAATTATTAAAAATATCTTCTTTGTGAATATAACCATGACAAATTCTATAAGATGCTAAACATGCCGTAAACATATTACTTATTTTCTTTAGAATTGCTGCATTCAGTTTTTATGCAAATACAAATTTAATTATTCTCCCATATATGCCAAAATTTCTTAACATGTAGGTCTTAAAACTTTTTAAATGATTTCGTTCAATCACATTGAATTACTCAAAGAGTGGTCAAATTTCCTCGTTCCTCTTATTTTATTTTTCGATCCTCGTGTGCTCTATAACGATATTATGTCTATCACGCTTTCTTTGAGTAAATTTATTTCCGTCTAGTAGTGCCATTCATAGATGTGTATGTTCCAAGAACCTGTGCGAATATATATTTGTAAATTCGGAGGGTCTTCCTCGGGAAATGCGAATTTCGTCAATTTGCGATTAAAAGAGACATCTTAAGGATCTTTCAAATACACGCTCTTCCTGTTTAGCTAATATCATTTCAACGCCTAGAAGTGTGTGAAAAGATATTTGGTTAAAATGTGGCTAAAAGAAATCCAACACTAGAAAGCTCTCAGAACGACTTAGATGTATTGTATGTTTTTAAAACAAAATACAAACAATGTAAAGCGCCTTATAATAAAAAAAAGAAGGAATACAATAAAATACTTAGGGACGTGAAAAAAGGTAGGTATACAAAATAACAAAATAATCAGAAAATAAATCTAAAACCATTTGGTCAATTGTAGAAAATACACAAGGAACATCTTAGAAAAATAATAAATTGGAAATTGAGGGAGATGCTGAAAAAATAGCAGATGATTTTAATACATATTTTGTATATACAGCATCTGTATTACTCAATGATTACTGCAGGTTCCATTCTCCACAAAAAATACAAAGTTATTTGCCATTGATAAAGCTAAAACAGGTGGACATTGGTGAGTTAATCGAATGTGTGAAAAAGCTGAGAAATATGTGTAATACAGGCTATGATGAAATTTTAAAGAATTGAATAAAATGCACAATAGACCTACTAGCTACAGCTCTGTGTTTTATGATAAATCACTCCTTTAAATATGGCATATTTGCTGATCAGTTGAAGCTAACTTTGGTTGTTCCAATTTTTAAAAAAGGTGACCGGTATCTACTTTCCTCCTTCTCTGAGATTTTTGAAAAAGTTATGTGTAATCACCTCTTAAATTATATGATTACAAGACAACTTAATAGCATCTAACATGAATACCTAGAAAAAGATGAACACAAACATTTTCATTTACAAATAAAATACTGCGATCACTGGAGAACAATGAACTTCCTTTGGGACTATTCCTTGATTTGTCAAAAGCATATGGCACATTAAATTATAGTATTCTTTAAGAAAAGTTAGATCTTTATGGTATTGGAGAAGAAACATGTAAATTGATACAATTACATCTCGAGGATTGAAAACAAGTAAGAATTCAAAATTCGAACGATTTCGCTAAATCAAATGAGCTCACCATTCATCTTGGAATAGCCCAGGGAAACGCACTAGAGCCACTATTATTCATCCTCTATGTAAATGACATAGCTAATGTAAAAGATAATATAAATTGGGGAAAAATAACAGCGTATGCCGATGATGCAAAGATAGTGAGTAGTGAAGATGTGCAACAACTAATGGATAGAACTGCTGATCAATTAAATAATACGTATAAATGATTTGCAAAAAAACAAATTAATACTGAATAAAGATAAAACAAATATAATACAATTCGGGACGAAATTTGATACTAAATTATACCACTTAAAAATTTTTGGAAACAATCCTAGATTGCAATATATCCTGGTGTTACCACATTAGATTATTTACAAAAAATCACTAGGCAAATCTGTTTACACTCTTCTTGTACTCTTCTTGTTTTGGGAGTACTTATGAAATGCAGAAGCTTTTTATATGTCAGAAAAAAGCATAACCCAGTATGTTGAATATAAAGCTACATGAATCGTGCAGACGAAAAATTAAAAACAATAGTTTGTTGACTCTTTTGGCAGTTTTTTACTCAGGATGTATACTGTTTTTCTGCAATAATCCAGATATATCATCATCATATATCCCGTTTATAGCGCTATCCGCCTTTGGGTTCCTAATCGCCAGTTATTTCTATCCTCCCAGTCATCCTCCGAGAGATTCCTTGCCGACATAGCTTTTGTTATTCCATGCAACCATGTTATGGGCGGTCTTCCTCTTTTCCTCCTTTCCGTAGGCATCCACTCCAGAATCCTTTTAGGTAGTCTTTCCCTTGGCATTCGCCTCACATGTCCATACCAGCCTAGTTGTTTCTTTTCGATGTCATCAATTATTGTGTGTTCTACCCTCATTAAATTTCTGACGTCCTCATTTCTAACATGTTCAAGTCTAGATTTACCTGCCGATCTTCTCCAGAAATCCATTTCCACTGCAAGTAGGCTGTTTTTTTGCTTGTTTGTCAGCTGCCATACTTCCGAGCCATAAATCAGTGTGGGTTGTAATATAGAGTTATAGATTTTCTTTTTTGTCTGTGCTCTAATATTTTTTTGCCATAATATTGAGTTCAATGCTCCGATAACCTTCTTTCCCTTTGTTATTCTGTCTTTTATTGTTTCGTTGTTTCGGCCAGTCTTGTTGAGTCTTGAGCCCAGATATACGTATTCCTCGCAGCACTTGATATATTCGTTGTCCAGAATCAGATCTCCTGGTAGTTGTTCCTGTCCAATGTTCAAATATTGTGTCTTCTCTGTGTTAATTTGCAATCCCCATCTCCTGTATTCTTCGAATAGTTTCCGCGCCATATATTCCAGGTCTTCCTTATCCTGGGCGATCACCATCTGATCATCAGCGTAGTGTAATGTATATAGAGTTGTATCCTCTATTGTTATTCCCATGCCATTACACTTCCGTTTCCATAACCTCAGCGCTTCATCGATGTATATATTAAATAGGGTAGGTGACAAAGAACATCCCTGGCGTAAGCCTTTAGTTACGTTGAAGCCTTTTGAAAGTTTATTACCCATTTTTATTCTAGATGTTGTGTTTCTATAGAATTCCTTAATGGCATCTGTAATAGTCACATTAATATTAGATTTCTCTAGGACTTCCCATAGTTTCACAATAGGGACCGTATCGTATGCATTTGTTAGATCTACTAGAAGTAGGTGTACATCTTGTGACCGCACTGTCTTCTTTTCAATAATTTGTGTTAGGCAGAAAATATTGTCTATTGTTGATCTACCTGCCCTAAAGCCGTTTTGTTCTTCAGATTCGTAGGGATTATATTCTTCACATATGAGATCCTTTAATATTTATATCCAGAGATATAAATCCAGAATCCAGAAATTAATATTTATATCGAGATAAATCCAGAGATATAATCCAGAATATAAATAAATGTATATCCAGAGATATACGAGTAGTAAATCCCAGACAACATATACAACGAGAAACATACATTATAATTACGCATTACATAAGTTAACACTCACGTAGCAGGGAGAATACTATACCAGAATTAAAATATATAATAACCTACAACATTATGTTAAGATTATCAATGCTATTGACTGAAAAAATCCTTCAATTTTTTTTTTTACAATTAGAGCCCCACCGTGTTGATGATTATATAGGATATCAGAACTGTACATAATATCAATGTACAATTTTTGATACTATTTCGTTTTATGTATATTTAACATGCTTTCGATCGTCATAGTATAATTTTTTGAAAATATTCAATTATTTTCATATAGAAAGGAAAATAACTCACTTAATATCAGGATTGCATCATTATCTAAAGCTGTCTGGTAATTGGCCATATATGTTATGTTAACGTTGGTTTCTAGCCATAATCAAAGGCGACGTATTCTTCCGGGTCAATCTTCTTTCTAGTTTGTCAATCTTTGATTTGCAATCAAGGCTATAATCTCTCGAAGAAGGTATCAACTGGCAGATGACCAACGTAGAAGATCCTTCATAAAGTATTTTTTTCTGATACCTAGCGTGGTAGTTAGGTGTGACTGAAGAACAATTTGTTATTGGATTTTAGGTTCGCTTTGTAGACTCTCATGGCATTTCTGTGATCAGTCACCGTACTGCCAGTTATTGCAGCCGCGAAGCCTAAAGCGCCGGCGAAGGGAGTTCAACTCCCGCTGACGGTGCTGATGTTCTTACTAATTATAATTTGAAAGATCATCAATTCTAGTACTGGCAGTTATCCTGAAAAGGCCACCAGAGCTTAGGACTAAGAATCGCCTTTCAGTTCCGCCAGCTACCAAGCGAAATAAAGCCGAATGCCTTTTGTGAAGACAGTCGGTAGGTTTTTCGTGGGGATATATAGTTAACCACAAACACTAGGATTAATACCCCTTATAGAAGCTGTCCAAGGTTAATTAATAACTGATGACCACATGTTGGGGCTGCCGTCAAGCAGTAGGTACTGTTGCCAAATAATCTTATATGCTGACGCGCCTATACATTTAAAACCCTTTCCTTTATTGTTAATCCTGGTAGTTACACTAATTAATAGCGAAATTTATCGAAAAGACAATCACGTCTTGACCGTTCAGCATTAGGAAGTGGACCCTAAGTCGCTCTACTACTGTTACAATACATTAGTGGGTAACTGGTAACTACCGCTGCTGGCTATTTTTATATAGAACATAATTGTATACATCTTTAATGGTTAATAAATATTATAATATTACATTGACTGGTTTAAACTGGTATATTCGTAAGTTAAAAAAATCAATTTCTCGAAATAGATGATAAACAAATAATATAAAAAGTGTTAATACGTATGGTAAATACAGTAAAAATATTATTTGAATCTAACCGATATTTATTATAAAGAAATAAAATATTTTTACTATTTTCAGATGGTTTAGATACTTAAAACATGTTTGGGGTACATGCCCCGGCTACCATCAAAGTGAAGTTAACCACTTTCTACGCGTCGCTATCTAATTCCTGTTTAGTAGCATAAAACCAGCATTTTTTAAACCGTCTATTGTGTAAAAGAGTTTATTAGATTTTGTCCTGTGATAATTATGCAACATAGTGAATAAATTTTCAGTTAGATTCCAATATGTATACAGAAAAAAGCTGCCCCCGGAAAATCTTGAGAATAAAATGGTAAGACTATCGGACCATTGTGGAAGTACTTGAACGAGCCAGTAGTTTGAGCATAGAATCCCAGATCATAAAAGTTCAGCTAAGCTGATTAGGTCATTGTAAGAGGATGCTAGGACTAGAGGACACTAGGATGCTGAAGCAGATCCTGTATGGGGAATTAAAGAACAAGAAACGAAATCTGGATGTTCAAAAAGAAGATATAAAGACGTCATAAAATCGTCTCTAAAGAAGTCTATGACCAAATGGCGTGAGATGATGACCTGATCCTCCTGACTTTAAATGCCCAGCATGCGGAAGAACATATAGATCTAAGCTGCGTTATCTGAGCCACTATAAAATTCATAATTCTTCAACAAAACTAATAGTCATGGCTGAGGTCATACTCGTATCGGGTTGACAGCCATCATATCCGAGGTGTGCATAAAGTAATAATACAGGTGCCGTAGCATTCAATTTGGCAACAGTGTTAGATGTCTCTTTTGAAGGGATACGTCAATATCTAATGCATCTTCAGTATAAGTTTGAACTCCCTAGAGTCACTGGTCTGTACCCATTCTTTTCTCGAACCGGATTTTTCTAGTGCGTTCTAAAAATGAGTAAAAATAATTTCAAGCAACAGTGCGCTATCAAGTTGTAGGCACAGTGCGATGAAAACTTTTGAAAAACAGTGTTTTGCCAAGGGCTTAGGTTCAAAGCATTCACAGAAGGCACATATTTTCGATTGAAGATGAACCTTGCAGTGGAAGATCTTCTACTGCCAGAACTGATGAAAATATCTACAGGAACCAGAATCTTGTCATCGACTGATCGGTTGGGGCGAAAATGGCCCCTAAAAACTTTCGCTGGATCAAATAGACAAAAGGAGGGGAACACGTTTTGACTTTTTGTGGCGGATTGAAAATTAACTTGATTGCACACCATTGCTCTAAATTGTTCTAACTATAAACCCTGGGCACTTAATAAAACATTTTTTCCATAAGCTTGTTGAAGTTTCGCAAAAGTTTAAGTCGCATTGTCGCAAGTCGCAAACTTGACAGCATTCGTAATTGGTGTCAGTTTTTTTCAGAACGGACTAGAATACATTGGTTCACAAAAATACTTGTTGCAGATCACCAAGTGACTCTGAGAAGTTTGAACTCGTTTTGAATATGCATCAGATATTGGCATGAGTCCTTTCCAAAAGAGAAGCTAACAGTGTTGCCAGATCGAATGTTACGCGACCTGTCTCATTACTTGGAATCTAAATACGGAACATTAATTTAATAGGTGAATAAAATGCTGTAACAAAATGGTTACAAATTTTCTTTGCGAAAACCTTTGCTTTTCAGGCAAACAAAAAGGATATTACCCTTCTATATAAAGCCAGTTTATCTGCAACATGCCAGTTTTAGTATTTTTCCGAAAATGTTTTCGAATCATATTGAATTAATGGAAACAATGGTCTAACTTTCCTCTTATACCTTTCTTTTCCTTTCCGACCCTTATTTATGGTAATGTAAGCTTTTTTGCTCAATAAGGGCATTACGTTTATCACGTTTTTCTTGTGTAAATTTATTTCAGCCTAGTAACCACAGAGTTTCTCCTGTTCTGGGTGAAACTATACTTGTAAATTTGCTCGATTTTCTTTAGCGATTGTGAGTTTCGTCAGTTTAGGACTAAAAGGGTCTCCTTATGTATTTCTTCTATAGTCACCCGTTCCCTCGATTCAACTAACTTCTTTTGAATCTCCAGAGGCGTATGTTCGAACAATTAGCATTACGTTTAGGTTTTACTGACATAGAAAAATATAAAAATGTTTGCATTTTAGTGTTTAATTTAGCGACACGTGACATTTATTCCAACAAGCAAAGAGAAGCAACATCAACCAATTTCATTAGTTTGCCTATGTCTTGTTAGAAGCTATATAAAGAGTTGTTTAATAAAAATGCCAGAACTTTAAAATGAGGGGCAATAATAACTATATACAGGGTGGTGCACATGAAACGCATGTTTTTTGAACGGCTAGTATTTTGCAAAGAGAGGAGTAACGACCCTTACCGCTTCTCCGACGCAGTTTTAGGCGTGGCACCGTGGACCATGGCGCATCTTGTGTTTGTCGTCGAACAGTTTGTTAGAAACAGTTATTCTGTAGTTACCGTGTACCGCCATTTCCGTCGACAGTTCAACGTTGGACGCCGACGGCCAATTCCAGATCCAAGCACAATACTCAAATGGATTGAAAAATTTCAAATTATCGGATCTGCCATAAAGAGGAAACCATCTGGCTAAAAGGGCGTTTTTTGCTAGTCCTCAGCGTTCCACTAGGCGCTAAGCTTTAGCTCTGGGTTTGTCCTGTCGATCGCTACAACGCATTCTGCATGACGACTTAAAATTTCATCCCTTCAAAATAATGATTGTGTAAGAGCTGACCGAAAGGAATTTTGCACAGCACAGAGAGTTTTGTGCAAGATTGGGCGTCGTTTTTGCTTATCACTCTAATGCCGTGATGAGTGGGGCAGCATATTTTTATTTAAATGGATATGTAAACAAGTAAAACTGTAGGTACTGGGTGGCGGATAATCCACAAGAGCTTCACCAAAGACCTTTCCATAGTGAAAAAGTGACAGTGCGGTGCGGAGTTTCCAAATTAGTGATCGTTGGTCCATACTTTTTTAAAGAGGAGGAAAGAACAGTAACAGTGTCTTCGGCATGTTATATTGACATGATAACATTTTTCTGTTACAGCCACTTCAACGGCGACAAGTACACATGTAAGAACTGTGGTTCTAACTAGACGGTGCTACAGCTTCCACGGCGACCGCATCAATGAAATGTGTTTGATAATGTTTCCTTAACATGTTGTGACCAATTATTTTTCTCTTTGTAAACAATAAAAAAAATATTGGCTACAGCGACGACAGCTGTTCTCCGGGAGCATCGGGGAGAAAGTCCTGGACAGGGTGAAGCTGCGCGTCAAAAGGATGCCACCCAGTTCGTTAAATTATCTTGTGTTATGGAAGACCCTTGAACTGGGAAGTGGTCTATCTTAAAAAAACTATTAACTTAATTTTATACTTTAATACACGTAAGCACACTAAAAAAAACAACACAAAGTAAAGTTAAAAGGTTGAAAGAATAAAACTATAAAAATAACACAGGAAAGTTTAGGGACTGTGATTCACCAAACCTTACCTTGGAAAATCAAAAAATAACTGAACAAGTTCCTCTAACTTATACGATTTCGTCTCTATTCTCTATACTTATAAATTAGATGGTACTAAGTCTATTCAAACAATATTAAGCAAGTAAAGATAACTTAAAAGTAATCAATAGGATGAATTAAAATTAGTAAATTCATCAATAATAAATCAGATCGAACGGCAAATTGTTTAGTTTCTGACGGTAGTCAGAGAAGTAGGTAATTTAAAAATAGAAACGTGAGACTTTAACTTTATACGAAAATATAATAAAAATTTATTATCTGGCCTTATTTTTCGATTGTCCCGCCGCTTGCCTATCCAGTACTGGGGTATCCAAATACAATGAGTATACCTACGGGCAATTCGGTGTCCCTATGCGGGGGTTCCCAAATAGTCCGGAATCTGACTGGCCGGGTACTGTGCAAAGTGGCCCAAAAAAAAGAGTCTGGTTTCGGTATTGGCCGGGCTCCGAAATAATTGGTTCTTCAACGGCCTGGTCCCTGATTGACCGGATTCTCTAATATCCAGGTCATAAAACTCTCTACAAAAATATCAGAAAAAATAAGCCTAAGCATGGCTTGGCCAGCTAACCTATATACCTCTGTCGGAAGGATAAGGCGCGAACACATCCGCTCACCTCGAAATTTGGAGTTAGACTGCCTTGACCTTATCCTAAACGATACAGACTTGCTCCTTTCAAATACAATTTGCCCGAAATAATCTTACCAGTAGGGACCGATAATTTGTAAACGCTACAATGTGATCTCCCGCCTCGGCGATGTTTCTTGGCCCCCACGGTTTTCAGACTTGTATGTATGCGACTTTTTTTGTGGGGTTACTTTAAGTTTAGAGTGTACGCTAACAAACCACGCATGATACAGGAACTGAAAGTTGCTGTTCGTCAAGAAATCGCAACAGTACCAGAAGATATGATTTTGAGAGTGATGCACAAGTTTCAAGAAAGATTTCAGATGTGTGACCGCGAAGAAGGCCGACACTTAAATGAAATTATTTTACAGCATTAATTTAAAAGTGCATTATTATTACTTCATTTAGCTGTAATTAAAAAAAAAAATGAATTGAAAAACAATATTATGTTTAGGTGAAAAACATGCGTATCCTCTGCACCACACAAGAAATAATCCGATAATTTTTCTTTTTTCTTGAACAAGTATAGGCATTATGTTTTAAAAATAATATCGTAAATATAATGTCCCTCTCAGCTTTGTCTGGTGGAGTGCATTCTGGAGACCCAATTTTTGATTATTTTTACACACATATCGCGAGGTAAATTTTCAACGGTGTCAAAATATTGCATTTAAGGTCAAAGAATTGTTCGTGTTTTATTTCTGCAAATCAGAGATAACCTCACAAAAAATAATTCAAGGGCGTGATATCGTATGAACTTGATGGCCAATTAACACTACCATTTCGCGAAATAACGCGTCGTGGGAATGTTGTTTTTCGAATAAATCGATTGTCTGGCGAGATGTGTGATAAGTCTTGTTGAAAGTCAATATTATTTATATCGTTTCGTTTCGCGCCCACCATCCACCCCAGATTATTTTCTAAAATAATCCCGAAACTTCACTGCTGGTTAGATGGGATAAGGTTTCCGTAGTCGTAACGCTACTCACAAAACCATTATCTTCTCTTCCATTGGTGTTTCCGCTGCTTGGCCGCCGGACGAGGTGGGCCAAGCGCTTCGCACCACCCCCTCTGGGGGACATGTACCAGAGGGGGGTGTAGTCTTAAGATATTATTTTATTTGCCGATGACACTGAAGGTGTTTCGGCGTAAATTATTTTTCTTACCTTTTTCCTGTAAGAGAAAAGAAAACTTTCACTTCACATTTCACTAATTTCCTTTTTTTCCAAGCCGGGACGTGGCGTCCCATCCCTCGATGTTGATCCCTCGTTGGGCAACAGTCAACCTAGTCCTCCAAAAGTTGGAGTTTCGGTCTTCTGTGCCGTCTGCCACCCAAAGCTGCGAAGTCTTCCGGACGATAGTCCGTTAACCTTCGCAGTTCTTGATTTGGGTGGTCACGTATCTTCAGGAAGGCTTTCTCTGCCTTTTCTTGCATGGACTGCCTAAAGGGAGTCCACATCATCTCTCTGTGTATCTGCACATTGGAGATGTACCAGGGGGCATCGAGAGCTAGTCTCACTAGCTTGTTCTCATAGCTTTCCAGTTTCTTGATGTAGGATTTTGCCGCGTAGCCCCGCGCGATCGATCCGTACATCATGACGCTTCTCACTAATGATCTAATCATTAGGATCTTCAGCTTCACATCTAATTTGCTGGTTCTGCAAATTAGCGGGTAAGCTATCTTCGGAACAGCCACGGCTTTACACCGTGCGTTCTTTGCATGTTGCCTCCATGACATCCTCTTGTCGAAGGTGACACCTAGATACTTTGCAGTATCTTTCCATGTCACTCTTTCGTCTTCGATTTCCAGCTGGTGGCCGGGTCTGCTCCTTCTCTGCGTGACGTAGATAGCCTGTTTCTTGGCGATATTGACCTTGATCTTCCAGGCTATCAACCATTCCATCAGATCGTCCAGGTGATCCTGGACGTATCTGACAGCCTGGTCCGGTCTCTTATGCCTGGCCATGATGGCCGTATCATCGGCATACAGGGCTACTCTAGTGTTATTCCTCCTCGGAATATCACTAGTATATATGTTGTAGAGATGGGGCGCTAGTACCGCTCCCTGCGTCACTCCTGCCTCCATCCATCTTCTGGCCGATTTGACTTTACCCATTTTCACATAAAAACATCGTTCTCTTAGGTATGAGTCAATCAGCTCAACAATCCACTCCGGGAATCCCATGTCGATTATCTTGTGGATCAGGCCATCGTGCCATACCCTGTCGAAAGCCCTTTCGACATCGAGTAGGACGATGGCCGTTCCGTGTCTCCTGTCTAGCGTCTCTGTTATGTATTCTGTGACACATAACAGTTGATCTTCGGCAGAGTGGTTTTTTCTAAACCCTTTCTTCCCCCTGTTCGGGCGGAAGGATGCTGTTATCTTCGAGCATCTTCTCTAATCTCTTTAGAACCACTCTTTCTACGACCTTACTTGTTGACGGCAATAAGCTTATCGGCCTGTAGTTTTGGAGAAATGTTTTGTCTTTCCCTGGCTTCGATATCATTCTCACCATTGCGTATTTCCATCTATCCGGGAAATACCGCAGTCTAATGACTGCGTTTGCAATGGCGGTGATGGCGGCAATTCCTTTTCTCGGCAGCTTTTTCAGCATGCGATTGGTAACACCATCGCACCCTGGAGCTTTCTTGAGCCGAATCTTCTGGATTATACCCTTGACCTCCTTCGGAGTTGCAAACTCCGGAGGCGGCCTGGGCCCAATCCTCTCGCGGAAGTTCCTTACCGTCCTTTTGACTAATCTCTCGAGGTTTTCGTCATCGCCGTCGTGAAAGTTGATGACACACTCTCTTTCGAGCGTGTCCGCCATGGCTTCGGCCTTTTCTTCATCTGTGTAGACAAGTCCGTTCCTTCCATGGATCATCCTTACATCTGGATTTCTCTTGAGAACCCTGTAGACTCCCCATAGTGTGCCGTCCGCGTTATCCAACTCGGGCAAGCGGTCAGTCCACCTCTTTTCTGCGAGGTTCTTCAGTGCCTGTCTCAGGACATTGGTAGATCTGGTCAACTCCCTGGCCAGATCTGCCGTCCTATTGGCACGATATCTTCTCTTCAGCGCCCTACGCCTTCTAATTATCCTCCGAATAAACTGAGGAACAGGTCCGTAGGGGTGCTGGGTTTGCCTTTCTTCCGTCCTCGTCGTGCATTCTTCCACTGCATCGACAATGGCCTTTTCCAATCTCTCCACTTCGTTTTCCAACTCTTCCGTTGTACCGATCTTCGGGATTTGCATTTTGGAGTAGAGTTTCTCCGGGAACAAGTCCCAGTTTACCCACCTCCTCATCGTAAAATCCTTTTGGCCGTCACCAGAACCCAATTTTAGAAAAATTGGGTTGTGGTCGGATGTCCCGTCGTACAATGTCGACATCCACGGGGATATACTTGATGACCGCGATGTCCAGTACGTCTGGTAAGCTGCCTGTTGGTTGATACGTGGGCTCTTGGGGAGCAATCACGATTGCTCCCATAGCCTCCACGAATCTCTCCAGTCTTCTTCCGTTGGGGTTATACAACCTGCTATGCCAACCCGATGACTTGCAGTTGAAATCCCCAATGAGTACTTTTGCTACATTTCCCTGTAGGAGTTCCTCAATATCTTCTCTTAGCAGCTGGTCAGGCCTGCCAGGATGGTAGGCGGACTGCACCTCAATGGGTGCATGTGCCATCTCTATCTTGACTCCTATAGCTTCGATTTCGCCATCGTTATCTCTCAATGGCTCAGATTCCAGACTTCGTTTAACCAGGATGGCTATGCCACCACCAACTGGATTCGGTCTGTCGAATCTGAATGTCCGGTAGTTCAGGAAATTAACCCTGTATCCGGACGTACATCTTATTTCTTGCAGTGCAAGAATATCCGGCTCATAATCGGCTAGAAGTTGTTCTACTTCTTGCCTCTGATCCCGTTGACATTCCAGGATCCAATCATCAGCGTGTGCGGTTTGCTTCCTCTACTTGGCATTCTGTGCTACAAGTATGGCGCGGACTGACTGCTCGACCGCTTGTCGGATTATTTCCTCTAGATCCGGTTTCTTCCTTTCGCGTTTGCGTAGTAGGCTCTTGCCTATTCTGCCTCTTCCCACTCTTGGTGGGGGCATTCTTGCATCCCATGTAAGATGCGGGGTGTTTCCCCCCGCAATTTACACAGGTCGCTTCGTCTTCTTTTGAGCGCGTACAGTCGGAGCTCCTGTGCTCCTCTCCGCAGCTCACGCATCGTACAGAGTAACCGCAGTTACTCTGCACGTGCCTGAATCGCTGGCACCGGTAACACTGTACCGGTCTGTCGTTCTTGGCTTTTCTTTCCGTCTTTACCACCAACCTGTCTAGGTATTTGATGGCAAAGACCTTTTCGCTCTTGTTTTTTACCAAGACCATTGGGAGTTCATAACTAAGATCAGAAAACAATATTTTATATGAAAAGTATCTGACTTTTCACTTTACTCGTGCATTTATTCGATAGAGCAAGAAAAGCAATATTAATTAGTTAGACTCGTATTACCTTGTCGTCAAAACTAAATAGGCTCCACACATGTATATATATATATATATATATATATATATATATATATATATATATATATATATATATATATATATATATATATATATACACATAAAATATATTATGTTACGCACTACAGTAAGTATTCGTTCAATATTTGTTGTTGTTGCACTCCAGTAAAATATACCTAACATCGAATCCGCCAATACTGCACGCAGTCTTGGAGAGGATTGATGTTCAAAAAAATAACTTTTAATTTAACAGAAAATAACTGTTTAATATCATATAATCGAAAAAATCTGTTTGCAAAATAATGTCTTCTTACATTAATTATATTTATCTTTAATAAACAAACTTTGGTATGTTGGTCCGTTCATTTATTTTTTTGTAGTGTTCTGGATTGATCTACATATTTGTCTTTTAAATGTTTATACTTCTTTCTAGTAAAGGTCGTTCAGCAGAATCAGCTGCTCTATGCGCTTTCCCTACAATTTTGACATTATGTGAAGACTATTCACTTTAGATTGTTTCGCTACTAGATCTGAATGAATAATGTTGATATATTTTCGTTATTTTTTGTTAGAATTCTTCATTGATATTTAACTTGAATTCATAAACTTAAAGTTGCTTTCATTTTTTCCATAATCTGCTGCAATTAGCTTGGATTACACTGCCATTAATACATGCTATTGATCTCAGCATATATCGACAGATTGAGTGTTATTTCGGACTGAGTTGAAATGTTTAAGTAGTCAATAAATTCGATTCATTGGAATTAAGATTACGAAGTTATGACAAGTAACAAAATTAAATTTTACCACAAAAATTGTATTTCATATTCATAAGAACAAAATCAAAACAATTCTCTCTAATAAGGGACTCCATTATTTTGCTTCTTTTGAGGTTCGAATCCTATTTATAGCGATGCAAAATATCTCGTTCAATAAAAGCGTTACGCTCTTCACATTTGACTAGTTTAAATATATGCCAATCCAGTAGCTCAATTCATAGTTACGAACTTCCAGGTCTGAGGTGAAAATAAACGTGTAAATTTACCCAATTCCCTTCAGTAAATGTCAGTTGCGTCAGTTCCGAACTAAAAGAGACCCCTTAAAGATTCCCCTAAAGGTTGACCTCCTCTCACCCGGCTAATATCTTTCGAATGGCCGGAGGCGTGTGAACGGACAATTCATATGTCTCTAGCCATAGCTTTCAAAATAGTTTTCGGAGGATTTTTTTACAAAGAAAATCTTTCTATATTATTTGCTTATTTTCAGTTGGAGAAATTTATTTATATAAATTATTACATTTCGAAAGAGGAAGGTCAAAGAAACAATACAGAAATGTCAAAACGATTAGAAACAGCAGTTGGTCATACATTTTCAAAAACTAAAACTGGATAATTACAAAAGCAAATTTGAGGAAAGTATACAACTAAGAGTGAAATGTTACAAAGAACGATAGTGGGGGGATACTGATAAACTATGGGTCACATTTAGACAAATTTGTGTGGAAGCTGCCGAAGAAGTTTGTGGAAGGAAAAATATAGCAAATAACAGACAAACATATCCCTTAGCGGTTGGAAGGAATAAAAATAAAAATTAAAAAGAAAAAAGAACTCTGGTAGAAGTACTTTGCTAATAAATGTATAACAACTTATGAGCAATATAAAAGCAAAGAAATGCTGCTAAAAAGAGTGAGAGAGAAAGAGAAATGTGTCGAAGGGGCTAAGAGAAAAGAATGGAAAGATTTTTGAGTCAAAATGGAAACGGACTTTAAGAGCAATCAAAAATTATTCTAAAATGTTTTAAAAAGCGTGAGAAGACAATAAAGAGAAAATGTAAGATATCAGAAATAAAAGACACCTGGCATCTGAGGATGACGAGATGTTGCAAGTTTGGAAACACTTTAAGGGAATATTGGAGGGTGAAGACATCACAGTAATTGATGAGAAGAGACCAAGAGTTGTTGAGAAGAAAAACCAATAAGAATTAAAAGGACTAAAAGGAATAAAAGGAAGACATTAAACAGGGAGGTATTTCGAGCTAGTTATTGTTTATCATCCTTATAGATGAATATATGCCAGGAAAGTAGATCTCAATATTCGAGGAGGTAGAGAGGGTGTACATAAACTTGCAACAGTTAAAATAAAGGAACGAATTTATGTGAATGATCTGGTGTTGTTAGGGGAAACAGAAGTTTAGTTGCAGAAGTATTTTTTAGTTTTTGTTTTTGCATTTTCATCAAATATTTACGTTGCAATTTAAAAATAAGGCAACACGAGTTATTTTTCACTAAAACAAGTATACACCGATATACTGAGATGGTCATGGGCCAGGCATTGGCATTAGGTCAGCGTGGCAGTTTACTTCAACATGGCATTAAAGCTTCAAACACGACCCTCATTCCCCGAAGGCCAAGGGGCAACTAAGAATCACTGGGTTAAATCAGGCTGCCAGTGCACCTTTGATATGACAACGCTTTCGGACAATAAAAATAGACGTTTGACTGCAAGAACTGTTTATCCAACTTGACAACATAAATTAGGATATTATAGGGTTATGTGAAACACCAAGAAATTGTGAAGGATTGATCAAACTGGATACAACTTGCAACGCGTTCTTTACTCGGGCCATAAGAAATGGAAGATGTGGTGGAAGTGGAAGTGGAAAGACTAGCCCAATGCACCATTCAGTTGAATAAATAAAATCAAAATAGTTCAATCGAATACTTCAAATCGTCCAAGCATATGCACTATAAGCTATAGTGATGAGGAGAAATTGCTGAAAAAGCTTCTAGACAAGGAGAAATGTAGATACAAGATCCTAATGGGCGACTTTAATGCTAGAATTGGAAAAGTAAGAGAGGGGCAGCCATTTTGATTGCTTTCAACAGTGTGCTTGAAATGGCTGCTTCAATAGCACCAGAAGAAAAATGTTTTGAACAGTCAAAAATCTGCCACGAGGGCATTGACTTATTGAAAAAATGACGGAAAACGAGAAGGGGGAATACAGGAAGTCTTTTCGGTACAGTCGAGCACGTTGAGGTAAAAAAAACAACATGCAGCTAGTGCAAAAAACAAAGGTACATACAAGCTGAGAAAGAAATAGACGCACATTTTTACATTAATGTGTGAGGATGGTGAGGATGGCAGGTTGCTAGAAGGTTTTATTCAAAGTTACATAAAGACTAAAACCAGTGAAATACAGTAAGGTCCATGGAAAAATAAGTGTCGGGTATCTTAATGGAGGAAGTGACAAACAATCGATGAAAACCAGTAAGGCTCCAAGACAGAACAATAAAACTGTTGCAATGATAAACTGTTAAAATGGTGGTGGTCAAACTTTACATAAAAACTGGCAAAATTTGACTGAAAATGCCTCAAAGAAAAAACGTACTTATGGAAAAATGCATAAGTGATTATTTTGCGATAATAACAATTTAATATAATATCTAAAAGAATGTTAAGAAAACTGAATGATGCACATCCAAGAAAGCAAGCAGGATTCAGAAGTGGATTTTGTACTATGGATCACATCCAGGTTTTGCTACAGGAGGAAGTATAACGAATACACTATGCCAGTTTGCTTGGCTTTTATCGACAATAAAAAAGCATTTGACTCAATTTGAAAGCATGCCATAATGGAAACATTTCTTAACAAAGGTGTAGACGAAGCCTACATAAAGCTATTAGGATCGATATCTGATGAAGGTACAGCGAGAGTTCACGTTGAGGATCTTGAAGTTAGAATTATTGTAGAGCGGGGTGTAAGACAGGATGACTTAATATAGCCTGTTAGCCACGTTAGATTCACAGATGATATCGTTGTCCTTTCATAAGACACAATACCTAGGGGAGCTGCATAGGCTCATACGGAATCTGCAAATTGCTGGAGAATCGTTTGGCTTGAAAATAAACCTGAAAAAGTATCAGGTCACGTTCAATAAATTTTCTGACCACACCTGACCACCTGCGTGTGTGCGTGTGTGCGTGTGTGCGTGTGTGCGTGTGTGCGTGTGTGCGTGTGTGCATGTGCGCGTGTGTGCGTGTGTGCGTGGGTGTGCGTGTGTGCGTGTGTGCGTGTGTGCGTGGGTGTGCGTGTGTGGGTGTGCGTGTGCGTGTGTGGGTGTGCGTGTGTGGGTGTGCGTGTGCGTGTGTGGGTGTGCGTGTGCGTGTGTGGGTGTGCGTGTGTGCGTTTGTGCGTTTATGCGCGTGTGCGTGTGCGCGTGTGCGTGTGCGTGTGCGTGTGCGTGTGCGTGTGCGTGTGCGTGTGCGTGTGCGTGTGCGTGTGCGTGTGCGTGTGCGCGTGCGTGTGTGTGTGGGTGTGGGTGTGGATGTGTGTGTGTGTATGTGTGTGTGTGTGTGTGTGTGTGTGTGTGGGTGTGTGGGTGTGTGGGTGTGTGGGTGCGCGTGGGCGTGTGCGTGTGCGTTGGCGTGTGCGTGTGCGTGCGTGTGTGTGCGTGTGTGTGTGTGTGTGTGTGTGTGCGTGTGTGTGCGTGTGACAAAAAGTGGTTTATTTTTGTATGAACAGATTTGATACAAAAAAAAATTTGATTCTACAGAATTATAACAGATAAATGTCCCTTCTTTCTCTTTAGGTTTATTAGTATTACGACATAAGCGATGTAAATTTTATTTAGTTAAGGTTAAGAATTGGGGTTAGAGACGCATCAGCAACTACAAGACTATTTAGCGACTGGACCTACAGCTTAACGTGGGTTTCGAACCACGGTCATCAGCCAACGACAATATCCCCCTCAGGTTATCAACCCTTGATTATGTGCTTACCCATAAGTCTATCAGGAAGGCTACCCATTGGTGGGGTGACCAACGTAGAACACTTCTCAGAAGGCATCCGGCTTTACCCAGCCTTTAACTGGCGTTACTGAGGGGTAGTTTGTTGTCGAATTTTACACTCTTGCCTAGAAACAATCACACATATAGGTGTGGATATGTGTGTGCTTGTGTGTGTATATATGTGTGTGGGGTAGGAAGTTGTGTGGGAAAGACGAACAGAATAATTAAAGAAAAACAACCATCTGAGCGCTGGAATCGAACCAACTACCGCCCTAGTGCAGTTTTGGCATGGCAGCGGCAGACTGCCGTTCTACTGTCCGCGCCAACGCGACCGGCTTTATTTAGAAAAATTGTTACTTTTATCTTGTCTATACTTTGGTTTAGTAGCGCTATACACTTACCTGGTTACCTGGTCTTTCTTCAGTGATTGTCGCTTTCTTTCTCTTTCCAAAAGGTAAGCGAGGGTGCTGAAGGTAATTTCTCAAGAAGATATATTGTGTACATGGGGATGGTATTTTAACAGAATGCATATATTAAAAATGTTTTTCCAAATTCAGTTGTGGGAATTTTGGTGTCATTGATTGACCCTGTTCGAAATATGTTTAACCTCACGATCCATTTTCACACACCAAAAAAGCGTCTACAATTTGATGTATAGAGGGTGCAGAAAATTTTAAACAACTTATTGTACTGTATATTACTTTTTGAAAAAGTCATTGTAACAGATTTTAGCAAAATATTAGTCATTTTAAGCGAGCTAGAAGCGGAAAATAGAGTTATATGAATTATAAAAATATTTTCAAAACTGAAACTCTGATATTTTTGGGTTTCTGATCTGTTGCAGTAGTAATAATAGGTAACAAATTATCAAATATTTTTTAGAGATATGACCGAATCAAAGTGGTAGGCTAACTTTTTTGAGTCATGTTTATGGCGATGTAAGCTTCTTTATTGATTAAGGATGTAACGTCCCCCACATTTTTTTATATACATTTATTTCAGTCTAGTAGTTCCATTCATGGCCACGTACTTTCGCGATATGTACAAAAATAGACTTGTAAATTTGCCCGATCCTCTCCAGTAAATACGAGTTTTCATCAGTTTAGGACTAAAAGGGGCTCCCTAAGGATATTTTCAATATTCGCTCCCTCCCGAACCGGCTAAAATCTTTCGAACGGTCAGAGGCGTTTGAACGGACGACCGGTTGAAACGCTAGCGTATCGGCTATATGAATGATTTTAAGAAAGTGATATTATTGTTTTCGAAAACTCTTTTTAAATGTAAGTTTAAAGCATAGTGTCTAGTTAGACTCTCAGCAACAATAAATTATCAAAAGTACGTACAGTTTTTAATCTACTCACATTGATAATATTTTCTTCTCAGTAGCCATTTAACATGTTTATTTTTGTTGTTTGTTCAATTTAAAAAGTTAGTAAATAAAACCTGGAAGATGCCATCGTCAAAACGACCGTTTTTAAACGACCCGAAACCTTTTTGTTACGTTTGTGGCGTGTATACCGCGAAAAAGTTTCGAAAACATATATCGGAATTTGTGCAAAATGCGTAATTCCCTTACTTTAACTTGAAAATCAAAGACGTTGAAAAACCGTGGATTCCGAACAATGTTTGCAAAATATGTAATGAACATTTAAGGCAACGAACCAATGGCTAAAGAAGTCAATTGAAGTTTGGTGTGTCTGTGATTTGGAGGGAACTAAAAAAATCATTATCATGACTGTTATTTTTTTTTAGTCAAAGTATATGGTATTATCCGAAAAAAAACTGACCTATCCCGATCTGGTATCTGCTAAAAAACCTGTTTTTTATTCAGAAGATCTCTCTGTTCCAACTTTTTGCGGTCTGTCTGATTTTTCAGATAGAGAATGTAGTACATCCGAAGACAAGCAAGCTTGTACTAGTTAGGAAAGTAATAATTTGAAGCTATGTCGTCAAAACCCCTACTTTTTACTCAAGATGCTTTAAGTGACCTTATCAGAGATCTCTACCTTTCAAAAGAGAGATCAGAACTGTTGGCACCCATACTCAAGGGGAGGAATTTCTCCAGGTACTAAAATTACATGTTATTGTACTCGAGAAAAAGAACCTCTTCCTTTTTTTATTAGAAAATGATGTTTTTTTATAATGATGTCGGTGGTCTTTTATTAAGAATGGGTTTCTTGAACTATCAGCCAAATGAATGGAGACTTTTTATAAACAGTTCCAAGCGGAGTTAGAAATGTGTTTTGCTACATAATGCCAGTAAGCATAGTGCGGTTCTTATTGTTCATTCCATCAAATTAAAAGAGCAATATGAAACCATATCTCTTATATTGGCAAAATTCAAGTACCATGATCATAAGTGGGTTATATGCATTGATTTAGAAATTGTAAACTTTTTATCAGGTCTACAAAGCGGCTACACGAAATTTCCATGTTTTCTCTGCTTGTGGGATTCCAGAGCTAAAAGCTAGAAGTGAATTGAAATAAACTTGCCTGAAAAAAAGACTTGACCAATAAAACAGTATGTTAAAGCATTGGATAAAAATGGTTCCTGTTTCAATTATATATCAAGAAAATTTCCTGGTTTGAGCAAGAATAAGCTTAAGGCTAACATTTTCGATCGATAGCAAATTAGGCTTTCGATGAAAGATAACAATTTCGTGCATTCAATGAATTATATAGAATTATTAGCTTGGTTTTCATTCGTCAAAGTTTTAAAAAACTTCCTAGAGAATTATAAGTCCGAAAATTATAACGAATTGGTGCAAAACATGCTCGAAAATTTCAGAAAGCTTGGATTTAACATAAGCATCAAAGTTCACTACATCCAAAATCATTTCCGGACATAATTGGCTCTTACAATGAGAAACAAGGAGAGCGATTTCACCAGAACCTAAAAATATGGAAGAGAGGTGCCAAAGTCGATGGGATGAACACATGATAGTTGATTGCTGGTGGAGTGTCATGCGTGAGTGCCTGGAAGGAACTTACTCGAAGAAATCACAAAAAAAAAGCTTTCGTCATGTTCATTGATGTAACAAAAGTTAAAAAATATACACCTATCCTCGAAAACTACACGTACATTTAAAAAAAATATATACCGTTAGAACTAGCATAACGAGCATACTCAAAAACAGTTTTAGTCTTTCGGGCACTAAATCCACTGTAGACTTGTGTAATATCTGTTTCTTTTTAAACAGAAGAACTCTATAGTAGTAAATAACAATAATTTCGCATTTCCGTGTTAATATTATTTACCGGTTCAATATAATTAGCTTTTACACTAAATAGTATAGTGCCAGACAACTTATTATATTAAGATACACAAGTGTGACAAGTGACTTGTGTATCAAGTCACTTCGATATTTTGATGCCATGTGAAATATATTTGGTTTTATGGTGGATGTTTTATTGAAAAAGCAACAATTATAACTAAACTTGAATAGATTTACTACCAAATACAAAATCACTTATAATAGTGATTGAAATAGATCGAATCATCTCCTGATGATATTTACATGAATAGCGAAACGTGCGTCGAGAAGTTTAAAACATTTATTTGATGTTTGACGGTAAATTTCCTCGACTTCGCACTAACGGTTTCAATGAATTGAACAATTATACTAACAAATGAATGAGTGATGTATTTTGCGTCACTATTTACGAGCTGCTCCTACCTCCCGACCAATTTATTGATTGGCGTTTTGCCAAAAATCGCCTGACCTGGACTTGAAGGAGTTGTTAAGCCAGTTTTTGAGGTTTTCGTCGTTCTCGTCGTCCAACCTCATTTGGTTAGACAGCGAACGGAAGAGGTGATAATTGGTTGGCACAAGATCTGGAGAGTGCGGCGGACGCGGAACAACCTGCTGTTTGAGGCTGCTGCTGTTTTGCTGTATGAGGTCGTCTATAGTTGATAGCAAGATGACTTGGCTTCGATAGGTAGAGTCATTTCAGCTGAATAACTTCGTTCACACTTGTCAGCTGTATTGTTCTTCTCCAGCATTTCCCAGTATACAGAACCTTTCTTCCCAGTCCTACCAAACATAGAACATTTTCTTGATGGAGATCTTGCTTAACTCTCGGCTTTGGCGTGTTGACTGGGACCACCCACTCCTTCTTTTGCTTCATATTGACATATAGACATCATTCCTTATCTCCCCTGATGATTCTGTATAAGAATCGTTGCTTGTGCTTGTTGCTTGCTGTCGGGCGAGATTTTGAGCAGCAGATTTTGTGTGGCACCCTCACTTCGGAATGTTGTCGCAAGGCCGCAGTCCCTCTTTTTAGTCAATTCTCGGCATATTTGACGCCCATCCTCCTTCAATAGCGCTTTAAGATGGCCCTTGTCGAAGTCGAAAAGTCGGCCAGAGCAAAACGTGTCCTCTAGGTGGAAGTTACCATTTTTGAACTTGGCAAATCATTCTCCAGTAGTCCGATTGGCTATAGCGTCCTCTCCATATACGGCACAAATGTCTCGAATTGCTTTTATAGCTTTGTGACTAAAACAAAAGGTAAAATATAGCAACTGTTGAAAATGAAGATTTTTTGCCGCCTAGAATTTTCATTTCAAAAACCTGAAAGTTAATTAAAATATTTTCAAAAAATTTTCAGAAAAATGATTCTTTGTTGAGTACAAAAAGGGCTTTCGAATGCAATACGATGGTTGCTATTTGTGTATCCGCGATAATAAATAAAAACAAATATTTATCATTGAAAATGGTCTTATTGTTTTTCAAAATATTCTCTACGATGATCGATGCCCTTTTGTATAGGTTTGAAGCACTTTTCAAAGCACTTTTTCCATTCCGATTGAGGTATCTCCAAAACATGCATTTTGAACGAATCAACAGCTTCTTTTGGCGTCAAAAATCGTTTATTCAACACGGACATGAACAAAAATAAATGATTGGGAGCCAAATCGGGACTGTAAGGCCGATAAAGGCTCATCAATTCGAAGTTTTGGCCGGTCAAATATTGATTTGTTCGGTTCGATGTATGAGAGCTCACGTTGTCATGGTGAAGAATAATCCTGCATCGCTGGTTGTTTTTATTATTTCTTCAAAGACTTCTGGCAATCAAATGGTTATGTGCCGTACTGTATTGTATTTTTCCGATACCGTACTGCTTTTTTTTTCGGGCTCATATGCAAAGATCCAAAATTCGTCACCTTTGTAGATGTGATATACGGCTTTTGACGCACCACCATTGTATGTTCGAGCATTTCTTTGCACTAATTGACACGAGCTTTTTTGATCGTTTGACAAATTATGCGGAATTCAACGGGCACATATCTTTTTCACTACTAAATCTTCATGTACAATCTTGTATATGCTTTTCATACTAATGCCCAGGGATGCCTTAATCTCATGGTATGTCACATAACGATATTGCATTCTTATTTCGCGCACAGTATCGCGATGTTTTTTGGCACAACAGAACAAAAGAATTTCAGAAACGGCGGGAAGTTATGGAAAACCCCAATATAATCTAATACCATTCAGTTTAACTCTGATGTAAAAATGCATTGACAATAAAGTAACAATAATAAAATAAATGAAGTAAAAAAAATTAATTTGTTCAAGAATATATGTTCACTAATTTTTTAACCATTTTCTTGAAATTGTCTAATACGACCCACATGATAAAACAAATTTGAATACTTCATTTCTTCCTCTTTTATTTGAAACTACATCAGAAACTAGAAATGAAAATAATAGCTATCATAATATATTGATTATATCTACCATATAAATTAAAGTGACATTCTTGTGAGAAAATGGATCTATTTTATTTTTGGAAAGAATATATACATTTCTGTAAAAATTTTTGTTGGGATAATTTGAATTGAGAAGATCGAGAGAGTGACACAAAAATGGACAAGTGTTACATCTATCAAGTAATTAAAAGACAACTGTGTGCAAATAAGTTTATATTGAATGAGTTTAGATTGATTGTATAAGTGAATATTGAATGAGTGGTATTAGTCGACTGCATGTTATACGATGTTTTGGTAACAAAAGCTTTCCTCTCTATGGAAAAGTGACCAATAATCCATAAGACCAATAAGTTTCCAATAGTCGAACAAACGCATTCGAACAAATAATTCCTAAAAGTGTTTAAACTTATTAAAATGAAACATTGATTCATCAAGAGCAGGAAAAAGTGGACCAAGGAAAGTTGAAACGGTTCCATAAGCATGAAAAGTTATGTTTACGGTTGTGCTGGATTCTTGTGATGAGGTGTTTATAAACTACTTGGCAAAAGGCAGCACTACCAGCGTAGAGCAAAAACAACTTTCTGCAGAACTTCACGATCTACTCTTCGAAGTGCTTCGACATGTACCGTGTTCGTAGGTTTTGGCTCTCAGCGATTGTTTCCTCTGTCCATGCCTAATGAATTTGTTCCCGGATGAAGATGCACTTGAAACTTGTGACAGGTGAAATCATAAGCTCAGACAATTGCTTATTTTGCAGAGTTAGGTACATCTCATTATAGTGGTGGTATTAAAATTGAAAAGAATAATTCAATAATCTTGTCTTTTTTTGTTTGTTAAGCCGAGAACTTTTCGAACAATTCTGGTATTGCAAGAAAAAATATTTCAACCAACATATATATATAAATACCATATATATTTGAGAATATAAAATAAATTATTTTTCAAGAATATTAAAAATATATATTTTGTGATATTGCAGTTGTATTGCTGTAGTTTCAAATTTGCATTCCTTTGGTGCATTTGCTTGCGCTCAATTTGATAATTTGAGAATATTCCTTGAGAAAGATTGAATAATTGGGATGAGTGAAGGTATCGTCATTTTGAGAAACTGTCATTGCGTCTAGTATGAGATTACATAGGACATTAAAATATTGACGGGAATGATTTAAAAAAGGCTGAGAAACAGAAACTTTGTAGTAAAGATGCAGAATGTAGCAGAATAATTACAAAATGTCAGAATTGATGTTTTAAACTTCTTAGTTGAGAGACCATTTTGTTGCTAAAAGATCAGTTGCCAACCAATTAATTACAGAACATAGCAGAACAATTGGACTTCAAATTGTATATCGCTGAATAGGGTCTTTTGGGCTTTTTCATATCGATTTTTTATTGTGTTTAGAGAGGTGTATCGTACTGTAGGAACTGTGGTATGGGGAGTTATTGTTTAGTTGCTGCCTATGGTGAAAGATCATCTTGGTAGTATGATATAGGTCAATATTATATAAAGGAAACCCTGCAACCTAATCTAGACCTTTATAGAACTTATGTTTTCAGCGATAAATTGCATACCTCTGTATAACAAGGACAGCGTTTGATTTGAAACAAATCCAGTAGAATAAGTTCATATTTTTGATTAAATGAAAATAAGAGGTAGAATTAACCTTAGAATGTGTGTTTTGTGTTTGATTTGTGATGGAAATCCCTAAAACACGAACCAAATATTAAGTTGAAAATGGCGAAGCTACTGAATGGACGATAAGAAAAATAAAAAATACATTAAAAGAAACTATTATAAAACTAAAAAATCAAGGGAGAAGAACCACAAAGGAAAGACAGTTTCTGCTCGTGTGACAGGCCCCGATTGCAAGTAAGATTGTCATATTTGAATAAATAAAAGTCTTTCTTTCTTGAAATAGGTAAATATAATAAAAAATGTGCTATTTTTTATCTTAATATTTTTTAGTAAACTAAAGTTGAAGAATTTTAAAAGTTGTTCAACGATAATAATACCTAATTCAGTTTTAATAAAACTTTGTATGTGTAAATACTATTATTTCTTAGAAAAGAATAAAAAAAATTATAATAAAAACATTGTTCTAAAATTAACTGTTTTCGTTTTTTGCAAACGTTTTTTGAAAAAAGTTTACAAAAAGCATCCATATACTTTTTGTGAACTTTCTTTTAAATTTCACTAAATTCAACATAAATGAAAGACGAACAGCTATGCAATTAGTATTACCAGGAACGTCGGAAGCTAATAAATATGGTATTAATCTAGTAAGGTGATTAAATAAAAACGATTTTTTTTGCGTTTTGAAACCTATTGTGGCAAATAGCTTTGTAAAAAAACGCTTCAAATATATAGCGTATTACACTTTTTTTGGTCTCCATTATATTAATAAGTTGATTGATATGGAAGCGTGAAAACCATGAATTAATTATTAAATGTTATTAATTTTTCGAAAAAAGTATGTAAACAAAATATGTCAAGTTATAAAAAATTCGGGTAATTTAGTCAGTGTATTAGTAAATAATGCATGAGAGATCGGTTTGGTTTGGTTTGGTAATGAGGAATCAGGAATTATGCCATTATCATGTCTATGAACTTTCATGTTTGATTGTGAGTGAAATATCATAATATTTTAGTGGTCAAGAAACTAATCTTAGTTGCTCTTTTAGCAAAAATTTGCGCTGTATTACTAATGTTTATTTACATATAATTAATTTATATGGTATTTGCGATGTTCCTTGCGTTTTTACACATTACACAAGTAATTATGGAATTCCTAGAAGTGTGTTATCAAATTCATCATTTACGTTAATAAGCAATTGGGGTTGTGATGGTAGTTCTGATCATAGTACGTATAATCAGAAATTTGAGGTCTCCGGAGCTACTGATAAATTTTTGTTTATCTTTTCATTTGTGCTTTTAAGATTAATAGATGATAGTAAAAATGTAATTTGGCGAAATTTACGACCGTGCTCAACTATATACTGCCGTCCTATAAAATTCATTTTTTCAAAGGAAACAACTGAACTGACAACAGAAGAAACAAAATTGGAGACCTCAACTACTTTCAACGTTATGTTTAGTAGAAGAGACTTAAATTTCTGTAAAACACGAGTTTCTCTTAACTGTGACAAGCGGCAAATTTTGCAATGCTTTGACAAATACGCGGTCAGCTTAAAAGTGCTACTTATGTGGAGCTACATCAAGAACGATTAATGATGAATCAAAAGCTTTTACCAGTAAACAAGAACATTTTGGCTATGGCTTATCCATATTACGCGATTGAATTCGCTGTTTAGAATGCTTGTTACATATCAGTTATCGTCTTAATATAAAAAAGTGATAGCTAGAGCTGAAGACGATACGTGTAAAATAGCCTTCAGACGACATAATAAAAAATTTTTTAAAATAAAACTGGCTATTGTACATAAGCCAAAACCTGGTTATGGAAACACGAACGATGGAAATACAGCTCGTAGATTTTTTGCAAATGCGGAACTGAGGGCACATATTACTAGATTGGGCGGTACCCTTATCAAAAAATTTGATATATTACTGAGAATTTTATCATCTAGCTATGAAATCAATTTGATCAATTTGAAAAATTATGTTTAGAAATGCGAAAATTATATTGTCTGTATTCGTAGTATAACATGCCCGTTACTGTACATAAATTACTTGTACGCAGTACAAAAATAATAAATTATTAATCCAGTAGGACAGCTTTCGGAACAAGCCCGAAATAAAGATTGTCGTCTATTTCCGGGAAAATAACATATCACGTGTCGCCACGAATACAGATATTTTAACTTTTGATATTTTTATAACTATTCATACTTTTGATAACGACCCATCATCTAATCAATTTACTGCGAGAAGTTCCTAAGAAGAAAATTAATAAATTGTCATCAGAAATATTAAAACTCGTTATTCCGCCTTCCATAACGCCACGTCTAGTATCAAGTAGACTTCCGAATAATGAAAACTACTTGATGCCTGTTTCCTATGGATGCGTCTGTCGATTCGATGTAAGGATGAACTTACTGAGCGAAATCTGCTGGACGAAATTTCTTCAACGATCGTTGTTGAAAAAATGTCACAATTCACAATTAGATTAGCTAAAGGCAGCAATTGAAAAAAAAACGCATAGAATTAGGAAAAAATGCCAAGAATTTAGTGTGTGAAATCTGCTAGATCGAATCTCTTTCTGCGATCTTTTGCTCAAAACAATTGGAGACTCCATTTCTGAAGTGCATGGTAAATGGGATGAAAAGTGGATTCTGTACAACAACGTGCAACGAAAACAAATCATGGAGGTTGCCACTGGTTGCCAGACTGCCTTTATTCGAAGAAAATTATGCTTCACATTTGGCGGGATTGGACGGAATCCAAATACTGTGAGCTCCTTCTACGCAATCAAATCATCAAAGCCGATCCTTACCGTTGATAGTTAGATCGGCTGAAAGTAGTAATTGACAAATAGGAAAAGCGTTGTGATTCATCATGAGAATAATAATGCTTTATCAGCCTAACAGGATATCCCAATTACAAAGTTAATTATTAGTATCTAATATAATCCATTACAAAATATAATAATAACTGCCCTAATAACTACAATATTAAACAAAATAACATACTATAATAAAAATAAAATAAAATTCAAAGAGAAAAGGAAGTAAACCAATAAATTAATTATGAGCAATATAATTAATTATTATTAAATTAATACTTCGCGGGTAAACGCCAAAAGATTTAAAGTAAATAAATTTAAAAATCGCCGTTGTACATCTTTCCAATATTCCTTATCGTTTTTCTAATATATGCTCCACACCATACTCAATTTTATATCTAACATAAGCATAGAACAAACTCTTTAAATCATCACAATTAGCAAATGATCTACAAGTACATATTATAAACCCAAGCGATTTAAAAGCACTATTCACTACATTATGTATGTGATTCCCAAATGAAAGCTTTGTATTTAAAGTTATTCCTAAATCTTTAATATTAGATAGTTGTTCCAGAATACAGGCGTATATGGAATAATTAAACTTAAAACAATGCACAACCATATATTTCAATCAAGAGCCAGTAACATTGCTAAGCTTCAATTGGGTTGTTTTGCCCATCCACATTCATCTATTTCATTCTCTGCAGAATTGTTGAAAATATGAAATCTTTTAAAACGGAAGAATAGGTGAAAAACAACTTGTTGAGATTTTTTTGGCAATAAAGATGCTAATTTTTGGCAAAATGACATCTTGAGTTTACCAATATGTTGGCAAAAAGTGATAAATAATACTCGTAACTACATAATAGCCTAATAAATATTTACATAAACCATTTGCATTTCTCTTTCTCCTAAAAATCCCTACGAACTTTCAAAACAACCCGATACAATGGCATAACACTAGGTGAGAATTCAAGATGTCGTGTATGTAACGAGGCAGTATTAAAGGCAATTGTCCATTACATTATAATACTTACATTATATTGCAGGTTCCCCTAGGAGTTTGTTTTTCTCCTCTAGGTCTTATAATCAATGCTCGACCAATACATGCCAGTGTAAAAACGCGATTCTTATTAAACATAACTGAATTCCATTACGCATCTTATGCAGAATATCGGGAAACCACTTCAGATATCATCGTGGATGCTTAGAGTTGAGGGGTTACTCAAAAAGGTAGTCAATATGAAAAAACCCCAAATAAGTATAAGATGTTACGTTGTTTTTGTGTTTTCCGATATAATTTAAAATGCAGATCGATATGCGGCTAGTCTTTTCATTTCCGTTTATGTCGATTTATTGAGACCAGAGAGATATATCATTGTTATTAAATGCTCTCTAACCCACATTTTACCATATATCTCGATAAATTAAATTATTTATCCCTCGTCATCGACAACCAAACTTACTACTGAAATGTACTAAAATAATTTCCAATTTTTATATTCAGAGAGGGTAACTGTATTTAACATTTTATATAATATGATGTGTCTCCTTTACTCTTTACTTACTCTTACCTCTTTTACTTTTTATTTAACAAAAATATATTAAAATCAATTTAAAATCAAAATTTTATTACACAAATTTCATTTTATAAATTCAAAAATCTAGTTTCTTGCCGGTCCCTAAGAGAACTTTAATATAAATATTTCATTGGAAGAAAAAAAAATTGTGGAATATCATGCAGATATTCAACTTTTAGGTACACATGAGCTCATTTGATAATGTTTTCAATACTTTTTCACATGTTTTGAAAGATTATGACTCATTTAATGTTTACATTTAATGTATGTAATTATTACTGCATTAAATATTAATATTTTGGAAGAAAGAAATTTTGTGTGGAATATAATGGAGCTATTTAATTTCCATAAACACATGAGTTTATTGACAATTATTTTCATTTTTTTTTCCCATATTTTCGAAGATAATGATCTTCGAATCTTTAAATCTTTAAATGCATGTAATTTATTTATTAGTATACACCCTGTGTATGATGATGTATATGTATTTCCTCATAAAGTAAAAAATTATGAAATTGTTGGATTTTGTTAGTCAAATAACACATGTCAACAAATTTCAACTTTTTTTAAGTAACATTGATGAAAATAGATGTGTATGAAATATTTTGTAGTCCTAAATCTTAAAATGATAAGCTAATTACTGTAATACGTACAGTTTGTTTGTTACAGGGGGTCGGTGGTGGGATAAAAAAGTAAACGACATAGTTTTGCAATCTAATATTTATTTAATATAAACATGTTCAACGTGTTAAATCTATGCAAATACTATACTAAGGATTATCTGAATAAAAAATACATTACATGAGATGTCATAAAACGACAAAAACTTTCACCTTTTCCTCTAGTGTTCTGTAGCATCATCTCTTTTTAAAACCCAGTAATAACCGCCCAACATAGATGGGTCTCAGCGTTCCATGGTATTTTGCTTCCATCATTCTAATGTCCTGGTGAAATCTCTCTCCTTGTTCGTCGCTTACTCCACCTAAATTTTCTGGAAAAAATCCAAATGGGAGCGTAAACATACATTTTTAAGCACACCCAAGTATTTTATATATTTTCAAGAGTTCATGTATGAGGTTTTTATAGTTTTCATCTTTTTTGCTGCCCAGAAATCCTTTCACCATATTTACAAAACACTTCCAAACTGTCAGTTTCTTTTTATTTAATTTTTCTTGAAAACGGAAATCACCTAAAAGCTTCCTTATTTGATGTCCAATAAATATGCTTTCTTTTAGTTTTACGTAATTTAATTGAGAAAATATTTCTTTTTTGTATTTTAAACAATTAATTGTTAATTGCAACTTGAATATGGAGGGGCGAAAGAAGCACGTATTTTTGGATTAACAAGGGGGGCATATTTTATGTATGAAGTATCAGGTTCAATGAACTTCTATGAGGCTAATCTTTCTTTTGCAATGTTCTCTTGTTGCCCTAATATCTCATAGACACAAAACATATTAATACTTTGTACCAAAGTTCCCTTACCTTTGTATTCCAAAGTAAGGAACAAATAATTTCAATCACCCCATGATATAATGGAGAAGCAGTTAAGTAACTGGTTCAAGTAAAAATGGGACGTGCTAGGCCATTTCTGTGAAAAGGAGTTTTAATAACTACCTAAATGAAATTCAAAAAGAGCATTCTCCTCAATGTTACAAAAATTATGTCGACCTGTGTAATGGTCATCCCACATAAATGAAGTGTGATATTCTCCATCCACCAGTTGATGCCTCACCGGATCAGTGTTCTGCCCCGTTCCCAATTATCTATTCCTCATTACTATCAAAGAGCGTAGGAAAAAGGACGCCCATTTGACGCATTCCTTTTTCTATTTAGAAATTAGTGATTTTGTCATAGACACAAAAACACTGTTATTAGCATGCAAAGTGATTTTATAGGGCAAATACGATGTTCCGATACTACCCATCATTCGCACTACAATCCAATGGTGATTCCGGTTTTGGGTCAAATGGTTATTTTTTAGATTATATATTTCTAATTGTTTAATTTGTGGATGTGGATGAAGGTCTGGATTATGTTACGATACCTCTTTGCGATGTAGCCAAAAATTTTTTGTGCCTTAGCTTAATTTAGTTGCAAAAACACACCTTTAGTAAATTATAATTGCACAGGGATGGTGAAGTAATGAATTCGGAAAAGATATTCAAGATTTGATTTCGAAAATTTTGTTCTTAAAGTGATTTTTTTCAATGGTAGTTGTATTTTGCTAAAAGTTCTGGCCGGAAAATTTTAAATTCAATATAGCATTATTGTATTTCCTACCATTGTCTGTCTTCACGTTCTACCATTAAATGGTCAATGATGAAATTTAGAAAACAAATATATTAATAACGGGTTATTACATTGGGGAAATTACTTATTCACAATTCTGTATAATGTATTTATAAGGAAGGCTTAAAGATTTTTTTTTACATAACTTATAAACACAACTTTTTCCATTCTGTGTAGATTGATAAAGTAATACGATGAGGTAATGTACGGCACTGTCAAGAGGCCATTTCGAGATATGCGATAATAAACGAAGGCGTGAAGGAAGTTTCCCTTCAATTACTCCCGAAATTACCGATGGTCACTGGCTCAACGGCCCCTTTACCCAGTCTTTTGCGAGCAAATTTAATTTCGTTTCCAATCTCTTTAATCTCCATAAACCAGACCCACTAAGGCCCATAAAAAGTGCAGTTGAATTACCCACGCAGAAACTAGAAACATATTTCATGCAACCAATTGTAGAACAAGGAGACTCTTACTTCAAAAACTCCGATCATTTAACAACCATAATAAAGGATATTCAACCTTCAAGAAAATGACATATTGGCAAGCATAGACATTGTATCACTCTATCCAAATATAATAAACGAAGCCCTAGACAAAATCGCAATGAACAAAAACTTTCCATCCTACGTAGTTCAACTTTTCGGACATTGCATGAAAAACACCTACTTCAAGTCCAACAATCAAATCTATAGGTAAACGGACGGCACACTCATGTGCTTCTCGCTTTCACTAGTTATAGCCAATCTCTATATGACATGTTTCGAAAAAGAAGCTCTTGTATACACAACGCTAAAACCCAAATTGTGGATGCGGTATGTGGACGATATCGTTATAACATAGCCGCACTACCGAGAAAACCTAAATAATTTCTTAACTTATCAACATACACCAGAATTCATATTAGAAATCGAACAAGATAGAAACCTATCAGTTTTAGAACTTCTTACATGAAAACCGAATGGAAAACTGCAATAATCCGTATAAAAAAGGAACAGATAAAAAATAAAGAAACAGGTATCATTAGTTCTCAAACAAAATGAACAAGGGGAATAATGCATCAAGAAAGCAAAAAATAAACAAAGGAACACAGCAAAAGCTAGAAGAGAAAATGAAGAACCCAATAAAAAAACCCTTCCTTTCTTACATTAAATGAGTCACCGATGGAGTAGTAAGGATTTTCAGAAAACACGACATCCTAGTACTTTTTAAAACAGAGACACAATATCTAATTTACTGAAGAACCGAAAAGACAAATTTACACTAGGAAACCAGGGCGAGTACAGCTTATTATGCGAGGACTGAGGACAAATAAAATTCGACCAATAAAGCTTGATAAAGAGTTCGAGAACACCAAACAAATAGTATCTATAAATTATTACAGAACACGCGTACTTGGAGAATAGAAAACAATGGAAAACTAAATAGATGAGATGATGCCCTTCACCTATTAGCAATATGGAAAACCATCCTTAAAAACCGGAATAATAATGCAAAATAGAACCAAACAACTCCGAAGATTCAAACTTCAACCAACGTGCTCAGAGTCGAAACCAATAAAACATACCGACCAATCAGAACCCGACACGATACCCTCTGTGCACTCGAAGTAACAGAACTGCTACATTTGGCGATCCGACCATCAGTTCCGAACTGTTAACCAAGAGAGCAATGACCTGAAAATGCCATTTGAGTGGCATGGTTTGGTTTGGTTTTTCTTTAATTTGAACATCTTGCAATTGTTATGTTTTCGGTTCATTAATGAACCGGTTCATTAATGAATGAATTAATGAAAGTAACTTTGTGATATTTATTTAAAACATTTATCTTATAAAATATGCTTCTAAATATTAATTATTAAAAAATACATATTTGTATCACTCTGATGTAATTCTTTAACGCAATTCACATAAGAAGGAAAACTATATTCTATAATCTCCATATCACCTCTACTCCATTTGAAAAGATTTTAAAGGTTAAAAATGTTTTCTTATCCTATAGAGCTTTGAACTCTTTAAAATAAATATTTTGTAAACTGAAGAGTACCAATATAAAGAGAAGGTATAGTAGGAACAAATATATAAAGTATAGTAGGTATTGTAGGAACAAGTATATACAAGTACAGGAACAAGAAGAAAACGAAGAAGAGCAAGAATAGGATATACAGATAGGAGAAAGGAAGCACCTTTGACGGATTGCTTTTCCTATTTTGAATTTGGTGATTTCATCATTGACTCTTACAAAAATATTGTTATTAGCAAGCAAAGTGATTTTATGGGGAAAATACGATGTTGCAATATTATCATTTGTCGCTCTATAATCCAAAGGTGATTCCAGTTTGTAGCCAAGGAGTTATTTTTAAGATTATATGTTTCTAATTGTTTAATTTGTGGATGGAGAAAGGTCTGGATGAAACTTTGATACCTCTTTACGATGAAATCAAAAATTCTTTTTGCTTTAGCTTAATTTAGTCGCAAAAATACACCTTTAGTAAATTATAATTGCCCAGGGATGGTTCTGGGCAAACTTAGTACACAAACATCAGAAAATATTTTTGGGTATATTTTGTTTCTTGCCGCATATTTAAAATCCAAGACCTATTTGATTTTTACTAATACTTAAATTTGGTATTTTTGGAAAGAGCATTTTTTCAGAATTCAGCGATGTAAATATTGTATCTTTTTTATTTTCAAAACAGATTAAAAGAAATATTTTAAGAAATTAAAAGAAAAAAGGCTAAAAGGCGTTTCGGTCTGCTTTAGGGTAAATATATTTTCATTTAGTATGATATGAAATTATGGACGACAGATGAAGTATTTGATTAAACTTGGCAACTGTTAACAATAATATGTATTTAAATGAAAGATAAATAATTGAAATATAAACAATTGCTGGATACGGTGAAGACAGACACTTATGCTGAAATTTGTCGAGTATTTAATGAAGTACACCCGAATAAAAAGATCACTAAGTCAACAGCTTCAAAAACGGTGAAAAGATTCAATGATACGATTTTCCATGGAAAATTTTCGTGCAATAATTAGCTTTAAAATATAACATGTGTAGCGCTTAGTCCAAAAAATAATAAAAAAAGGTTTTTATCAAGACAAGACAAGAATTAAGTGAAAATTATTTCGATCGAAGAGTTGAGTTTTGCGAAATTATGGTGGAAGAAGTAAAAACCAATCCAAATTTTGTTTCAAATATTATTTTCAGGGATGAAGCAACATTCTCTTTAAATGCTCATATTAGCAGTCACAACTATAGCTACTGGGCTGATACTCATCCACACTGGATGGAGCAGGTTCATACACAGTATCCTTAAAAGTTATGTGTGTGGATGGGATTTAGTGGCAAGAATACTTTAGAAACTTTTTCATTGATGCGAAGTTGACATCAGATAAGCATTTAGATCAATGAAAGGAAATATCATCCATCACCTTTTGCGCCTGTTTCCAAATTTAATTAACCATAAGCAGGAAATATGGTTACAGCAAGATGTTGCACCAGCACACAATGACATTAACGTTAGATATTTTCTTAACACTACTTTCTCAAATCGATTGATCGATCGACGAAGAACTATCGAAGCAGGTTTTGAACTATCAAGCAAGGTCACCAGACTTGACACCACCCGATTTTTGTGTAGGGCTATTGGTTTACGTTAATAGGCCAAAAAATCTCGAAGATCTCAAATTATGAATCCGACAAGAAATTACCTACCTCTTATCCTGATACCTCTTATCTGATGGGAAAACGCAATTCAAGGCTTTGTCCGAGTTAACGGTGGACACTTTGAACACCGCTTGTAAATAGTTGTTCAATAAAAAAAAATACAATTTTGATATTATTTTTTTTAATTTGATATTGACAAAAGGAATCGAAACAACATTTAGCCATTTTTTAAATCTATTTAAAAAAAAAACATAGGTTAAATTCAGAAAAAAATGCTATGTTCAATAATGCCAAATTCAAATACTGTTATTAAAAAAAATCAAATTTGCCTTGGATTTCATATATGCGAAGATATACAAGAAAAAAAATTAAAATACTCCCAAAAAATGGCAAACATTTCCCGATATTTGTGTATAAAATTTCATTAAGGAATCTTAAAGCATTCTCGAGATATTTGGCCGTTTCCATACATAATAGCGAACCTTTATATATAAAACATAAAGCAAGTACATCTTTTCACTAAAAAGTCAACTTCCAAAAATTGAGACTACTTTTTCTAATTTATTGACGACAAAGAGTAAATAAAATTGGATAATTTCGGTTGTTAAATAATAGCCCTTGTGTCTAGATATTTTCATACAACTTCCGGATAAATTCAGGCTACTAAAACCATTAATATTTTTTTATGAAGCTGTTTATAGCCAACAAAATATGAAAAACCCTTCGGTATGGCTATTTAATGTATAACTCTTTTTTTTATAAGATCAATATCAGTATCAGATTAAACAATAGGAATAAAGGGTTATCTAAATGACAACATAGCTTTAATGGTACTAAATATATTTTTAACTGACCTCTATAAATTTGAACGAAAAATTTGTTAGAAAGAAAGTATATATAATAACACTGATAAACACTGTTCTTGACACACGAATTTTGTAATGATATTTGATATACGTATTTACTCGCATTACAAAAACAATGCTATTTTTTCCAGTCACCATCAGTTTTTTTGTGACATCTACTTAATCAATTTCACTTCATATACATCTTTATGTTTGAATAACGTCATTTCTGAAGTTAGTTAGCTATCATAGTCAACAAATTCAAATTTACTGGTATTCATTAATAGTGTAAATATGCCGCGAAAGTGTTTAAATCATTAAGTATATCGGATAGTATTTGTTATCTGTATGGATAATTAACTTTTACCTCTCAGCATCGAAATTTCACCCCAGTAGTAACCAAACAATATTTGTGTTATTTTGGTTTTCCTGTGTGCCATCAAGATAAATCCCCACATCTGCTGTGTCCGACATATCTGCTGTGTAACATGTGTGAGATTTCTGCGGGGTTAGCCTAAGGGATCTGGACATATAATTTTTGCTGTGGGAATGATTTGGACGGCACCAACAATCGCATAAGCAATTATTAGTTTTAATAGAAACTCAAAAAGCTGCTGTTAATCAAGACAATAACTTAGAGACAGAGTGCGACCTAACTTATAAACCAAAAGAATCACACTTATTGACACAATATGACCTAAATTATTTAGTACGTGATTTCCATTTATCTAAAAAACAGGTTCAGCTTTTGGGATCCAGATTAAACGGTTGCAATCTACTTTCTCCCAATATAAAAATTTCCTATATTCGCCATCATGACGATGAATGAAAAGGTGCAATATATCCTTTATTATATATATATATATATATATATATATATATATATATATATATATATATATATATATATATATATATATATATATATATATATATATGGAATTTTTTTGACTTCTTTGGACTGCTTCCAACGAGACAACAGTAGTCAGGAGTTATACACCCCCGACCGTTGGATTCCACAATCTCATGTGGAACGCAACAACCTGCGTCTCCGCCATAATGAGCAATGGTTAGTTGCTTGACCGGAAGGAAGCCCCACCCATCCCTTACATTGGAGGGCACATGATTCGTCTGTTGGTGGTTAGACTCATCAGGGTACCAACATATGCTCTCTTGCCAAAAATAGGGAGCCCCTCTCCACAATCAAACAACCTATATTTTCGCCGACTTCTCGTCGGAATAAATTTACAGGATAAATAGATAATGATAATTACTGTTATTAGAAATTTTCCATCTGACAAAGAACTCTGTCTGAAGCTAGTCGAATTTAATCAGCTATGCTATTTATTTCTGTTCAATGTCCAGAATACAAAGACATTTCCATGTCAAAAACATAATATAAACAAACATAATACCATTAAAATACAGTTGGTATTTTTGTAGTAAAAATCTCTAATTTGTCGGGCTGAAACTGAACGGACATTGTTCGGAAAAACCCTATTAATTAAATTCCGAATCAATCAGGGACCGAACTTAACGAAAATATCGCCCTTGTCTTCCCAATATTTTCGCCTTGTCACGAATGACAGTTCCCACTCAATTAGAAACCCGTCTACAAGATGGACTATTAATTATGGAATATCTGTCGGGAATGGACGGGTGTGAAAACCAATAAAATGGGCGTGTGAGTCATTCGATGAGAGGGGTGCATTAATCCACTGTCCATACGTGTTTTTTTTTTGTCAGGTGTGAAGTGTTTGCTGGAATCTCGTAAGGCCAAGTGCAAATGATGAATAATTTATAAATAGGGTAAAATAGGGAAAAATTGGTTTATACTAGAAATATACAGATGTTTTCATTTTAAGGTTCAGTGGATAAGTTTTTCTTTATACAGTGAAAAAAAATTGAATAATTTGAACAAACCGATGTTTCTCAACGGTTTTTTTTATTTTAACAACTTTAAATTATTTAACATTATATCAATACAAATTACAATAGATAATCAATAAAATTATACCATAATTAAATTTTAAATTAAAGCTCAATTGAACATAGTTTATGAAATAAAAATTTTGAACAGAAAAAGAGTATTTCCCACCCAAAAAGTTTCTAAAAATGAACAAAAAATCACTATAATCTATAACATCCTTCAACCGTCTCGGCATCAATTCTACGATTTTTTTTTGTTATATCACTTAATATATTTGATCATTGAAGGTTATACCGTTTTTAAACATATTACTATTGTACACTTTTCCAGTTTTTGATTTACTAAATACCAGCAGTTCTCACTATAAATAATATTATGTGACTGAGGAGGCGTAATCAACCTTATTCTGAGATTGTAGAGTAACTATTTTTCTGTAAACATCATCGTGTGCTTTGGGTCGTTGTCTTGGTGGAATCTGAAGGGATATCCCTGGAAGAAGTGAACATCGTTGTTTTATTGTGGGAATAGTATTTCGAGAATCCAGTGCTATCTTATTTTTTCCCTACACAGTTTTATGAGTGACTTTCGCTTTTTTGATGTTTTCGATCGAAAATTTTTCGATCAAATTGCAAACCTTTAAAAAATAGAATCGCGTCATTTTCGGATATTTGACTGGCACCCGTTTTGAGTTATCCATTTAGTTTTCGAGATATGATTTTCTAAATATCGAAGAAAATCGAACATTTTGCAAAAATTGCATTCCCCGACCAGTTTTCTGCGAATATCTAGAAAACCGGACGAGATATCAAACTGCGCTTTCCGTCATTCGATTCCCCGTAATTTTCTCCATCTCGTGACTTACTTTCATCGAAATTGAGTGACTTTCGCTTTTTTGATGTTTTCCTGCAGTACACCCTTTGAAAATTTGTCGATCAAATTGTAAATCTTTAAAAAATAGAATCTCTTCATTTTCGGATATTTGACACTCCAAACCACGCGCATCAATAATCTGGCACCCGTTTTGATTAATCTCTTTTTAGTTTTCGATATATGATTTTTTGAATATCCAAGAAAATCAAACATTTTGCAAAAATGGCATTCCCGACCAGTTTTCTGCGAATGTCTGGAAAACTGTTCGAGATATCAGACTGCGTTTTTCGCCATTCGATTCCCCTTAATTTTCTCCATCTTGTGGCTTACTTTCATAGAAATTAAGTGACTTTCGCTTTTTTGGTGTTTTCCTACCGTACCTCCTTTGTAAATTTTTAGATCAAATTGCAAAACTTTAAAAAATAGAATCGCTTTATTTTCGGATATTTGACGCTCCAAACCACGTGCATCAATAATCTGTTTTGATTTATTTCTTTTAGTTTTCGATATATGATTTTCTGAATATCGAAGAAAATCGAACATTTTGAACACTCATTGAAGGATACTGATAAACTATGGGTCACGTTTAGACAAATTTTTGTGGAAACTGCCGAACAAGTATGTGGAAGGAAAAATATAGCAAATAAGAGAAAATTTACCCCTTGGTGGTCGGAAGGAATTAGAAGCATAATTAAAAAGAAAAAAGAACTCTGGTAGAAGCACCTTGCTAACAAAGGTATAACAACTTATGAGCAATATAAAAAACAAAGAAATGCTGTCAAAAAGATCTATAATGTTTTAAAAAGTGTGAGAAGAGAATACGGAGAAAAGGTTACATATAACAGAAATAAAGGACAGCTGGTATTTGAGGACGACGAGATGTTGAAAGTTTGGAAACACTGTAAGGAACTATTGGAGGATGAGGATCACAGTAATTGATGAGAAGAGACCAAAGGAAAACCAAGAAGAATTAAAAGGTAACATTATCCTGTATAACGAATTTAATAGTGCAATTCATATGTGTAAAAGTGGAAAGGCTGCAGGTAATGATGGGGTTGGGGTGGCTTAAGAATATGGGAAGAGCGGGAACAGATCTTTTTGTTAAGGTACTAAATGCTACATGAAGAAACAGAGACATACCGAGCGACTGGGGAGTAGGAATTATTTTGTAATTTTTTTTTAAAAGGGGACCGTTTACTGTGTCGTCATATTTACAGAGGGATTTCCTTAATTATTAAAATCCACTAGTAAAATATATGAATGCATACTAGAACGAAGATTGAGAAATGAACTCGAAAATAAACTTGATGGAAGTCAACATGGATCTAGAGCAGGCAGGAGCACACAGGATCTTAATTTTACGTTTCGACAAATTTTGCTAAAGACTTTGGAAAGAAAAAACTAGTTATATTTGTGTTTTGTAGATCTTCATCAGGCATTCAACAGTGTTCCCAGAATAAGGGGCTACGTAATAAAGGTCCTACGTAATAAAAGAGTGAATAAACACCTACTAGAGACAATCGAATCTCCGTCCTACGGCGCGCACGGAAATGTTGTAAGTTGTTAGAAGAAGTTATATGAAGATCAAAACCATTCGAAACAGCAAGGCCCATGGAAAAACAAGTGTCAGATATCCTAGTGGAGGAAGTGACAAGCAATCGATGAAAACTAGTAAGCACGGGCGTAGCCAGGATTTAGTTTTGGGGCGGGTTTAGTTTGAAGTAAATAAAACAACAAAAATATACTTACATGAAATTTAATATGTATATATTCATCGGAAAAATTACGACGTATTTATAAAGTTCTTAACTTTAAATGAAATGGTTAAATTAATTTCGTTCCTCTGCGCTAAATCTAAAACCATTAAAGAAGAAATCTTTGGCTTTTTCTTTTAAATATATCCACTACTTCATCTGCATGAATTTCTGTTCCATAGTGAATGTTCATGAGAGCCAAACCATTAAGTTTGTTTTCACTTGTAGTGTTTCGTAAATAGTTTTTCAGTCTCCTTAGACTCGAGAAAGACCTTTCTGGGATAGCAGTGGATACAGGAATGGTAGCCAAGATTTGTAGTAATGTGTAAATATTAGGATGATTCCAAACTAGATTTCGGCGTAGGCGAGATACTTGTCATCACTGTTTTCCATACTTCAAGTTCTGCTTTAACGACTGATATGTTGCTTTCGGGAAGCAGTGACGAGTACATGGAAATTGCTTCTTCAATTTCAGAACTGGCAGTAAAATGTGAAGGTAGCACACCAGATAATGCTGATACTACTTTACGATGTTTGGTAAACCTTTCAATCAATTGTTGAATTGTATGATGAAGAAATGGAATGAACAAATTAATTTTGTAATACGTGCATACATCCAATGCAGGAATGTTCGGTCTATTTAATTGTCTTCCGACGACGCGTGACATTCGCAGTATACCACCATTTTCTTCCAGTAAAACCTTTGCGTCTTCATAGAGATGAAGATATTCGACGTCAGTGTTGTTTCTCAGGAGTTGTAAGACATTAATAACATCATCTATTTGTTTGAATGCCGTGATAAAATCGATGCCAATTGTCTGTAATTGTTTTGATAGCGACAATGTATAGCTCATAACTTTTTGAAGAATCACAAAATCCGAAGATCGAAGCGTACTTAGTAATTGGGCGGCTTGTTGCGATGTTTCCTTATTGTGATTAAATTGGAGTTCTTCGAGAGCATTCACAATCGCTGAATAAATTTCCCTGAATCTTATAATAGCTTCATGTTTGTGGACCCACCGTATTTCACACATTGAGAGCAAGCTTTTTTGGTTACCGACGGGTAGTAGCTCTTGAATTTTTTCTTTCAACAAAGCAGTGCGTTGAGCAGAATGTCGAAAGTAGGAATCAACAGACTGCACAATCCCAATGCAATTTCGGACATTTGCTAATGAACATGAATCAGCAATAGCAAGGTTGAGAGAGTGTGCACTACAGTGTACATAAAGAGCAAGAGAACATTCTTGGCGAACATAAGCTTGGGCACCGTGCAAATACCCACTCATAGCTGCAGCCCCATCGTAACCTTGACCAACCGCATGAGAACATTCAAGTCCATGCTTTTTCAGAGCTGTAATAATAAGATTTGAGAGACCGGATCCGGTTCTGGTGTAATTTGTATGCGCCCCGAATCGATTTTACTTCTCAAGGAGTTGTTTGCCGCAAAAAATTATTGCTTTTACGATAGGGATTAGTTTCTTTCGATTCTCCTCTTGTTGTTTCTTTCTTTCAGAAGACAGCTGTTCAGTGACCGAAAAAGCCCGCGAAGACATTACTTTTAGAAAGTTATCTGCCAGTTCTGAATTTCGCTTGTGGTATCTCCATTTCGCATGAGCTTCAAATATTTCTAGAGCATTTTTCCACTTACAAAAAGGTTCGGTTACCAACTGAGCGATCCTTTGATGACCGCCTTTACCTTCATCAAGCGAACGTCCCATTACCACGCAAATTCTGCAGTATGCTCCATTTTTATATTCCGAATATGACAACCAGGGGAATCTCTTCAACCATTTCAACTGAAAGCGCAAGTTTCGTTTTGTGGAAATAGGAAACTTATAATCTCTGGGTGGGTTCCATGGCGTTTTTAAAATTTGGACTTTAAAATATTCATCCAAGATTTTTTCTTGATTCGCGTAAAAACCAACATCCAACTTAGCTACAGTTGTAAAAGATGAGGTAACAGGTAAGCTGGCCTGTTGCAGACTAGATGTAGATTCGGTTGTTAAAGGTATCGAACAGGGCACCAGCGACATGGCATCGATTTCGACATTCGGTATTGTGATTGAGGTCGAGGTCGAGGGCCCGCTTTTCATCACAGTCTTCTTATCAGCATGCAAGGTAGCTGAAGCTTTGATAGCTAAATCCAAATTTGTTTCTTTATTAGAAACCCCTTGACTACACCACTTTTTCCAGTAGTCCATACCTTTAAGTTTATCAGCCTTCCTTTTTTTTCCCTCCATTTTTCGACAGTAATAATGATTCACGTATCTATCCTTAACAAGGTCACCGAATAACACTGCACTAAAATTACTCACTTACACGGTACACTTAATTCTCTTCACTATTCGTTCATCACTTTTCACTTATATTCGCTTCGAGTTTGCATGGAACAATACTGCCGTAAGCGCGGTCACGCGCCACTTATATAGCAGCCCAGTAGTAGCCGTCCAGAAACTACCACAAACTTCCACAAAGCTCCGCTCATTCCGACCGAAGGGCGTGGCGAATAACCGAGTGTGCGCAACGTCCACTAGTTCGGATATATATTCAATTCAAATGTAATAATTTAACTCTCTTCACTCCTCATATTTTTTCGGTATAATATTAGGTAATATTTGGCTTATTTCGGGTTTGATATAGCGAGGTGATGGGACAACAGATGGACCAAGGCAATCCTAGAGTGGATACCGCTTCATCGCAAACGTCTAAGAAGAAGATCGTAAAGACGATGGACTGATGACATTATTAAGTATATTGGACCGGAATGGCAGAGGAAAGCACAAGACCGCAAGAGTTGTAATATAACTTACATACCAGTATATTCAAATTGAGGTTTATATATATATATATATATATATATATATATATATATATATATATATATATATATATATATATATATATATATATATATATATATATATATATATATATAACTTACATATATATGTAACATAACTTACATAAAAGTATATTCAATTTGAGGTTTTTTGTAAAATATCAAATAAATATAAAATTAAATTAAAAATCATTAAATATTAAAAAAAAAGAATAATTATTAGAATATACTTTATATTATCACAAAAAAATGGTTTGCTTTTGTTTGAACTAAAAAAAACTTTTGATTCTAAAGAATTATTACAGAAAAGAGACCCTTCTTACTCGTTAGGCTTATTACTATTACGACCTAAGCGATTTAAATTTTATTTAGTAAAATTTATACTTTTGGTTTAGTAGTGTTATACACTTACCTGGTAGATAAAAACTCCATAGGTTTAAAGTCTTTCTTCAGCGATTGTCCTCTTTCCACAAGGTAACCGAGGCTGCTGAAGGCCATTTCTGAAAAATATATACTTTGTACATGGGGGTGGTATTTTAACAATATACGTATATTAAAAATGTTTTTCCAAATTCAGTTGTGGAATTTTGGTGTGCAATACCTTGTTGAAAAGTGCAATACCTTGTTCGAAATATGTTTAACCTCATAATCCATTTTCACATACCAAAAAAGTATCTACAATTTGATGTAGATGTATATAGGGTGCTGAAAATTTAAAATAAATTATTTTACTACATATTACATCCTGAAAAAGTAATTTTCAAGAAATTTTAGCAAAATATTCGCCCTCTTAAGCGAGCTAGAAGCGGACAGTAGGGTGATACAAATTAGACAAAAATATTTTCAAAACTGAAACTCTGATATTTGTTGGGTTCCTGATCCGCGCAGCAATAATAATAGTTAACAAATTATCAAATATTTCTTAGAGATATGAAGGAATCAAAGTGGTAGACTAATTTTTTGAGCCATGTTTATAGCGATATAAGCTTCTTTATTGATTGAGGGTGTTTCGTCGCCCACATTTTTTTTATATACATTTATTTCAGTCTAGTAGTTTCATTCATGGCCACGTACTTTCCCGATATGGACAAAAATAGAATTGTAAATTTGCCCGATCCTCTCCAGTAAATGCGAGTTTTCATCAGTTTAGGACTAAAATGGGCTTCCTAAGGATGTCTTCAATGTTCGCTCCCTCCCGAACCGGCTAAAATATTTCGAACCGTCATAGGCGTTTGAATGGACAACCGATCGAAACGCTAGCGTTTCGGCTATATGAGTGATTTTAAGAAAGTGGTATACTTTCTTTCGACTTTTTTGATAACACAGGTCTACAAAATAAAAAAAAATGGTGCCGCTTATATCTTAAATTAAGTTTAAAGCATAGTGTCTAGTAAGACTCTCAGCAACGTTAAATTATCAACAGTACGAACAGTTTTTAATCTATCTATAGATTATTTTTTAATATATCTATCACATTGATAATCTTTTTTTTCAGTAGCCATTTAACTTGTTTATTCTTGTTGTTTGTTCAATTTAAAAAGTTAGTAAATAAAACCTGGAAGATGCCATCGTCAAAACGATCGTGTCTAAATGATCCGAACACTTTTTCTTATGTTTGTGACGAGTATACGGTGAGTTTTGAAAACCTATATCTGAATTTGTGTAAAATGCGTATATCGCTTATTTTAACTTGAAAATGAAAGACGTTGAAAACCCATGCATTCCGAACAATGTCTGCAAAATGTGAAAAAATGTAGTGAATAAGGCAATGGACGAATGACAAAAGATGTTAATTGAAGTTTGGTGTGCCTATGATTTGAAGGAAACCAAAAAATCATTATCATGACTGTTATTTTTGTTTAATCAAGATACATCTGGTATCTGCTAAAAGACCTGCTTCTCATTCAGAAGACCTCCCTGTTTCAACTTTTCGTGGCCTGTCTGATCTTTCAGATAGAGAATGTAGTACATCTGGAGATAGGCAAGCTTGTACCAGCGAAGAAAGTGATCATTTTGAAGCTACGTCGTCAAAACTTCTACTTTTTACTCAAGACGCTTTAAGTGACCTTATCAGAGACCTCGCCCTTTCAAAGGAAAGATCAGAACTGTTGGCATCCAGACTCAAAGAGAGAAATTTACTTTCTCCAGGTACTAAAATTACATGTTATTGCACTCGAGAAAACGAACTTCTTTCTTTTTTTTTGCTCAGAAAATTATTTTGCTTTTTATAATGATGTCGATGGTTTTTTTATTAAGGATGGATTTTTTGGACTACCAGCTAAATGAATGGAGACTTTTTATAGACAGTTCCAAGCGGAGTTTGAAATGTGTTTTGCTACATAATGGCAATAAGCATGGCGCGGTTTTCATTGCTCATTCCACTAAATTATTTTGGCAAACAAATGGTTGTATACATTCAGAATTGACCGTTGTGCTTCTTTCCGTACCGTACATACTGTTCCCGTACCGTATTGCTGTTTATTTTCAGGCTCATATGCATAGATCCAAAATCATCACCTCTGTAGATGTTATATATGGCTTTTCACGCACCACCATTGTATTTTTGAGCATTTCTTTTTATCAATCGACACAAGCCTTTTTTCAGCGATTGTAAAATTATACGCAATCCAATGCGCACAAATTTTTTTCACGACTAAATGTTCATGTAAAATTTTGTATATGCTTATCATATTAATGCCCAGGAATGCCTTAATCCACTGTATGTCACATGACGATGTTGTTATCAGTTCGCGCACAGTACCGATGTTTGTTGGCACAACAACCGATTTTGGACGGTTTTCTATAAATTGGTCCGCGAACGAACGACGATCACGATTTAATTCACTAAATCTTACGAATTAATTCAATTTTTTTCAGTGAGATAAAATTTTCAAGTCACTAAACAAGACAAATAGGTTCTGTATGACAAAACGTTCTGATTATGTATACATTAAACGATGTCAAAAGTATATGTCAGATAGCGCCTAGCAACATCATTGTCGCCAATTCCGGATATATAAATAGAAACTCTCGTATATACACTTGACCAAAAAAAATATTAATGGAGGAAAAACAAACGAGTTTTAAAAACGGCGGGAATTTATGAAAAAAGCCAATATAATCTAATACCATTCATTTTAACGCTGCTTAAAAATGCATTAACAATGCATTTGTTCAAAAATAAATGGTCATTAATTTTTTAAACCATTTTCTTGAAATTGTTTAATATAACCCACACGGCAAAACAAATTCGAATACTTCATTGCTTCCTCTTTTATTCAAAACTGCATCAGAAACTAAAAATGAAACTGATAGCTATCATAATATATTGATTATATCTACTATATAAATGAAGTGCCATTGTTGTGAGAAAAATGGATCTGTTTTATTTTTGGAAATAGTATAGATATTTCTGTAAAAATGTTTCTTGTAATAATTTTAATTGAGAAGATCGAAACAGTGATACAAAAATTGAGAAGTAATACACCTATATAGAAATCAAAAGAAAACTGTGTGCAAATAAGTTTATATTGAATGACGTTGCAGTGTTATTAGTTTACTGTATGCTATACGAAGTTTTGGGTAATAAAAGCTTTCCTCTCCATAGATTTCAAAAACTGACCTAAACACGCATTCGAAAGAACAATTCATAAGAGTGTTTAGACTTATGTTGATGAAGCATATATGACAACGGTTTTTTTGGCAAAAGGCAGCACTACTACCGAAGAGTAAAAGCAACTTCCTGCAAAACGTAACGATCTACCCTTCGATGTGTACCGTGTTCGTGGGGTTTAGCTCACAGCTATTATTTCCTCTGCCCATGCCTAATGAATTGACTCCCGGATGAAGATGCACTTCAAATAATAAGATCAAAGCTCAGACATATCTCATTATACGGAGGGTATTAAAATTATAAATAATATTTAAAAAATCTAATCTTGTCAGGCCGAGAACTTTTCGAACAATTTAGGTATTTCACGAAAAAATATACTAACGAATATAGATATATAAACACCAAATATATTTGAGAATATATATATTATTCAAGAATATTACAAATTTATATTCTGTGTATTCCAGTAGAATTTCTTTAGTTTCAAACTTATATTAATTTGGTGAATTTTTTGCGCTCAATTTGATCATTTGAGAATATTCCTCGAGAAAGGCTGAATAATTGGGATGAGTGAAGGAATTGTCGTTTTGAGAAACTGTCATTACGTCCAGTATGAATGTGCATACTATATTAAAATATTGTTGGGAATGATTTAAAGAAGGGTGACAAACAGAAACTTCATACTAAAGATACATAATGTTGCAGACTAATTACAGAATGTTAGGATTGACGTCTTAAACTTCTTAGGTGAGAGACCATTTTGATGCCAAAAGATCACCTGCGAACCAATAGATAACAGAACATGAAAAAACAGTTGGGGCGCAAACTATATATCGCTAAATAGGGTCTTTTGAGCTTTTCCATATCGATTCCGTTTTGTGTTTAGAAGAAGTGGGGAAAAAAGAGAAACAATTTGCAGTTTTCTGTAAGATTGGTGTGGGGAGTTATTGTTTAGTTACTGCCTATATTTATAGATCATCTTGGTGGTATAACATAGATCAATGTCATATAAAGGAAATCCTACAATCTAATCTATTGCCAAACATTAGACCTCTCTTTTGAATGTTTCCATCGATAAATTGCATACCTCTGTATGACAACGACAAAGTTTGATTTGTAGATTGGTTAGTTAAACAATTTGATATTTAGACGAGCGTCTCGAGTAAATGAGTGTGAAACAAATCCAGATGGATAACTTAATATTATCCATTAAATTAAATTAGGAGGTACAAGTAACCTTAGATGACATACCCTAAGATTAAATCAACAATCATGAGTTAATGGTTAACAATGAGTCTATATAATGGATCCATATGGATGAATGCATTCCAACTAATCACTTTTGGCTAATCCATTTGTTACTTGTAATGAACTGTATGAAAAATTAATAGAATTTAAGAAACTAATTAATGAATTTCCTATTTTTATGCCAGTATTATGAAGGAACTAAAGGGCTTCGGCGTTGACGTGATGATGTATGTGACTTGGAAAAAGTGAACAACATGTTTGGGAATAATGAACTTTTTGTTTCTGAAAATAATTTCTACCTGCAAACTCATTACCTATTCGCCATACATATACAAAATATACTTTCAAATTAAAATACCAATTGTGATTCGAGGAGAAGTCGACTTTCCTGGAATATTATTGTAGATAATCGTGTTAAAACGAATGCCAAATACAACGAAGATAAAATCATAATATTATTGCTGAAGCAAAGATATTATATACCAATGGAAATTCAACGTATCACCAAGATTCTACTCTTGTTAATTCGGTCAAACTTGTTCAGTATAACGAAACATATTTTCTGATTATATCTGTTCTTCGTGATTATATCATATGGCTTCTTATTAATCAGACTTAAAATTCTTGTATGGAATAATTTGGAAGGTCTATTTGTGGGTTCGTTTAACAGTAGGATGGCCAAGGATGAGGGAATGAAGTGAAGTTAGGAAGCAATGCATATGTGTGAACTTGTTCAATTTATGATTGTGAAATACTATCGAGTAATATATATTTTTCATTATATTGCTGTCATTTATTCCAGTTTCTATATTATTTACCCATTTAAACCATTCGATTAAAATGGAAGTGCAATATCAGTTACTTTTAGCTTTCTTACTAATACTACAATAGCTAATATACAACTAAACGAAATGTCACATAATGTACAATTATTTTTCGTATGATAATAAATCCGGAAATTATATGTTTAAAGCTGTATCACCAAATTGTTATTCATCTCAGAAATTTTAAATTGCTATTTATATAGCCAGTATTTAATATTTTAAATATAAATTAAATATTAAATATAAAATTAAATTGCATTTTCCATCACCGTTTTATCAAACTTGATATAAATAAATTAAAAAGTTTTAATAATTTTGTTGAATATCAGGCAGTTGAATTTATTTTACTTGTCAGTTCAATTAACATGTCGAATTGCATGACATATTAATTTTGTATAATTTGATTGTTTTAAAAGTATAAATCTGTAACAAAAAAGATGTAGATAAAACTATAAATAGAGATAATGTTTATGGATTCCGCAGTTGGTTCCTTGTGAAACATTTTGAAAATACTACGATTTTAAATGATACGTTTGTAGCTTTTTAATGTTTCAAATATTTATTATAGATTTTACTCTACATATGTTTCGTATTAGAATTAGTTCAAGGTACTCTTGAGAAAGCTCTAACAAAGCAAAACATATGTAGAGTAAAATATATAATAAACGTTTGAAACATTAAAAAGCTACAAGTGTATCATTTAAAATCCTAATAAAAATAGAGATGTTTGTAAATATGTAATTCTAAAATAACTTATACGGTGATTTTTAGAGCTTCTGAAATATAAATTTAAATAAAACAACAACCAAATTAGATGCCTTGAAAATATTTATTTTATGTGAAATAATATTCAGTAGCATTAATGTTTGAAAATAATTTCCGACAAATGTCCGTCGCGGCTGTTTCTGACAAAGCGCATTCTGTCAATACAATTTCCGACCACTTGTTTAAGCAATTGGATCTTATGTCCTCAAATATCAGAGTTATGTTGGTGTCCAAGAAGTCAATAGTTGATGGTTTATCGGCATATAGTAACCCAAAAGAAAATAATCTAACCCCAAAGAAAATAATTATTCCTCGAAATAATTTTTTTACTTAAGTGTACCCTCAATAAATTGATTGTTGCGTTGTAGGAACTGTAGGAACCATATATCCTCCAGATCAATATCATTCAAACTGCGAATTAAATAATCATTGACCATCGATCAGTATCGATCCCCATTAATGGTAACGTACTTTCCAGCTTGATTTTTATAGAAATACGGTCCAATGATGCAACAGGTGTACAATCGGCACCATACGGTGCATTTTTTCTGGATACAATGGTAATTGGGCTTTTGAATAAAAAATAATTATCGATTTTTTAACTTTATTTTAAAACTTTACCATAAATTATATTGATAATCGATGAGAATAACTTTTTAAAAACGTGTTACAATTAATTATAAATGAATTAAAATCACGTGACTACGGACGCGTCGCGATTGACTGCTATGTTTGTGACGTCAGAATACTAAAGTGTTTTCACGTCAGTACTGTCAACGGCTTCTATTCGTATATATACTGTCAAAATTATTGTTGATTAAGGGCAAAATATAATATTGCTGATTACAAATTTAGTTCAGTAATGTGTGACAAAAGGTTCATGAAGGCTAATTCTGATAATATATCTGCTGTGGATATTTTTATGGTCACAGATTTTCTGAAAAATGACATTCGGTTCAATTCAACTGAAGTTCGAGGTTCTAAAGCATCGATGTAGGTTTTTTAAAAACATAATTTTATAACATAATTTTATAACAATAATGTAAATGTAAATAAGAAATAAAATATTTCTATTAAATATAATTAAACTATTTGTAGGGTGCCACGAGAAAGTTACGGTGACAAGGCTATAGGTTTTGTTCAACTTAATGAAAAATTAAGAAAAGTTCAAGGCACTCAATGTCACGATTGTGTAGCTTCAGCAGATAATAAATAATCAAATAAAAAAAATTATATATGGTTATATATTTGTTATATTGGTTTTCAAAAATAATGAAAAGTGTTAAATATTGAATAACCAAGGGATATTTTCTAGTATCATCATAATAAAACAACAAAACACATACATACTGTTTAAATCGCTAATTTTATTTCAATAAAAAAGACACTGTTAATTAAACATAATAAAACTTCCCCCAACTAGGATAATATATTACAGTAGATTATAATTTGTAAACTACATTAATAATCAATTCAGAATAAAAACAATCACTATCCAAAATTATATACATATTTGTTTGATTGCTTTCATTGAAGTTTGTAATACTTTTAAAACCACACCGATTCTTCAAACCATCACACTAAACTCTATTAACAATATTTTCAAAATAAATCCACCCATACTACATTATTGTTTTAATTAAGGTTTTCAGTATTTTTAAAATGATGACGATTTTTCGATTTACATGTTTTACAAACGACCACACTAGACTCTTAATAATATTTGAAAATATAAATAAATCTGGCTGCCAACTAACTCTAATGCATGACCAGCCAGATATTTCCCAAATAAGATAAGGCAACTTTACTTATTCTTCCTGGATGGTAAGTTGACCCGAAGGCCCTGACTTGTATTCTCTGGTTTTTTTCCCGATGTCGCGACAATGTCGTTTATCTGGAGGGTTTATTTGCCGTTCTTTAGGCAAGATTGTGATGACCGACGTGAGTGGTCACTCTGGGGCAACGGCCGGCAATGAAGCTGCCATGGCTCTGATTAGCGGATTGTGGAATTTGGCGAATTGAGGAATTTGTCCAGTAGTCTGGACAGGAACGTCTGAAGCTCTGGAATATCTGTCTCCCTGTGGATTTGCGCGTTCCTAACAAACCAGGGAGCGTTTACTATCGTGTGAAGCGCACGTGATTGAAAATACTGAAGTTTTTTAATTGATGAAGTTGGGAGGAACGGGTACCAGGCCGGATGTCCGTAAATAAGGACTGATCTGACCATGGACTTATACAGGGTTAGTTGGTTGTCAAGCGTGAGCTTACTTTTCCGATTGATTAAGGGGTACAGCATACGGAGCATTCCTTATGCTTTCCCGGTGGCTTTCTTGAGGTGTGAAGACCACGTAAGGGCCTTGTCGAACTCAAGTCCCAGATAGTGAGCCGTTTTGGCCCACTTGATCGGGACTCCATGAATAAGAATATTCTGGCGGATTATCGACTGTCTTCGAGTGAAAAAGACAGCCTGGGTTTTGCTGCGATTGATTGCTAATCGCCATTCGACTAGCCATCTCGAGGTTTTCAACGTCTGCTTTTGCAACCTGGATGTAATCACCCAGGGCGCGTGAGCCGACGTAAAGAAAGCCGTATCATCAGCATAAAATGCAGTCTGCACGTGCGAATCTTTGGAAAGTCCGCCATGTAGGCATTGACGATTACGAGGGCAAAAGGGGAACCTTGCGGTACTCCCGCTTCGATTCGCTGGACTGATGAAAGTGCACCATCGACGAGCACTTGGAAAGTGCGTCCAGTCAGAAATGATGCCAACAGCTTGACTAGATCGGCTGGTATGCCGAGTCTGAGCATCTTGACTATGAGTCCGCGAGACTATGAGTGCTTGCGAGAGGTCTTGAAAGACGGCTCCCGTAAGACGCCTTCTGTCGAAACCCTGTCTGATCTCAGTCGAGAGAGGGAGATGGTCGGAGAGGGACGGAGATGGATGCCTGATGGACGGCTGCGTGCCCCCTCCGGAAACCAAACTGCTCGTCCCGCAGAATGTTCTTGTCGGCAAGAACACCGTTCAGAGCATGTATAATAGCTCTTTCGGCGATCTTGCCAAGTGCGCTAAGCAAGCTGATCGGCCTGTAGCTACTTGGCTCCTGTGGGCTTTTTTAAGGATTACGATGATTTGGGCATGTTTCCATAGAGATGGAAAGTGCTGGAGTCTGAAAATTGCGTTGACTATGTTAGTCAACTGCGCAATTTGCTTGTTGGGTAGTCGTTTCAGCTGAATTGGAGAGATACGGTCCCGACCAGGAACTTTTCTGACTTTCAAACCTCGGATAATATCGTGTATTATCTTCGGCGCTGTCACCTTACCCACCATTAATTTGGCTGTTTTCAATATCCATCGATCAGCCGTGTCGATTGACGCCAGGAAATCATCCCACATGTCGTCTCTAAACTCCTGAAGAGCCCGTTGGGACTACCTCTTGGCTTCGTTTGCACGAAGTCGGAGTTCAGGGTCGCCAGTCAGGTGATAGCATCTGTAAAGCCGGTTTTTTATACGAATCTTCTCTTTTACCTCGAACGGGATATCCAGGGTAGTCCGAGTTGATTCTGGAGAGGTTTTAGTAGCCGCTTGCGTGGCTTCTATTATGTCATGAGTTAATTTTTCGACCGCATCCTCAAGCTGCTGAACGTTACCAATACGCGTGTTTATCCCGCTGTCCTGCAAATGCTGCTGAAAAATGCTCCAACAGATATTAGTCTTCTTTCTCGGCGGGAAGATATCCACCTTGGTGCCGATTGTTAGCACTACCGAGTAGTGATCCGAGGTAAGCTCATGAACAACCTGGACTTCGCATTGATTCGTTAGATTCTTTATGATAAAGAAATCTAAGAAGCTGCGGAAGCGGGATGGTTCATCTGGAACAAGGAGGTTCAGCCCGTATCTTTCCGCCAAAGATAGCAGGTCAGTTCCTCTTCTGTTTCTCAGATCCGAACCCCACGATCTATTATGGGCGTTGTAATCTCCTCCAATGATGAATGGAGCGTTGTTATTCAGGAGCCTGCCAACTTCACCTGAATCGAAGTTGTGACAAGCTCTCTGGTACCATGAGGATAGGTTGACAAGATTACCTTCCAGAGCCACCTGCACAGACATGACTTCGGAGGAACCAAGACCCGTCGGAGGCAGCAGGTTATGTCTGATTCCTCTCTTGACAAGAATCATCAAACCACCCCTCGCTCCGCAGAGCCTGTCCTCTCTGTAACAGAAGAAGTTCCTCACACTGAACCGTTCGCTCGGTTTAAGGAAATTCTCCTGAATCAGAGCCACGTCTATGCTGTGATCTTCCAGAAACGCCGTGAGTTCGAATTTTTTCCCGTTCAGAGAATTGGAGTTCCATGTTATAATCCGCAACGAATTTTTATTATTCATTGCTGGTTTGGAACATGGCTAGCGCAGCATTTAGCTGCTCTTGGACCATCGCAGCCATCTGCTGCATCATTTGCTCCATCATTACCGTGAAGTTCGGTAACTGAATTCTTGGAGCCTCCATCCTAGGAGTGGGCTTAGGGGGAGCAGCCGGCGCTTTATTATTATTTTGAGTCCCCCAAACGAAAGTTGGGGGTGGAATTTTTGGCGGAAGTTTGGATGGGGTAGTCGCTTGATTTTTCTTTCCTTCACCCTTGTTCGGTGGTCTCTGGGGACAGACTTTGGAGTTGGCCGGGTGCGGACCTTCACAGTTGGCCCGAATCAATTTTCATAGCACTTTTTTTATTCCGATTGAGGTATCTCCAAAACAAACATTTTGAACGCATCAACCGCTTCTTCTGGCGTCGAAAATCGTTGACCACGTAGTTTATTCTCCGTGGATGGGAACAAAAAAAAAACTTTGGGTGACAAGTTGAGTGACTGTACGGCGGATGCCGCATCAATTCGATGTTTTGACCGGTCAAATATTGAATTGTTCGTTCAGATGTGTGAGCGCTCTCGTTGTCATGGTGCGAAAGCGATTTAAAACTAAAAACATTTAGGGAGAAGAACCTGTGAATCACAAAGGGAAGACACTTGCTGCTCGTGTGACAGGCTCCGATTGCAAGTAAGATTCTCAGATTTGAATAAATACAAGTCTTATTGAAATAGGTAAATATAATAAAGCATATGCTATTTTTGTCTGAATTTTTTTTAGTAAACTAAAGCTGAAGATTTTTAAAAGTTGTTCAATGGTAATATAACACCTAATTGCATTTTAATAAAACTTTGTATGTGTAAATTTTAATAATTTGTAGATAACAATAAATACTTTTATAATAAAAACATTGTTTTGAAATTAACTTTTTTTGTTTTTTGCAAAAAGCATCCATGCTCTATATTTTTCCTGTATTATTTTTAAATATCACTAAATTCAACATAACTGAAAGACGAACAGCTATGCTGTTAGTATTACCAGGAACGTCGGAAGCTAATTAGCCATAAATACGGTATTAATCTATTAAGGTGAGTAAACAAAACTTTTTTTGCGTTTGGAAAATTCAGTTTATTGTGGCAGGTAGTTTGTGTAAAAATATATCGGATATTACACTTTTTTGTTCTCCATTATATTAATAAGTTGATTGACATGGAAGCGTGAAAACCATGAATTATTACTCTTTCGAACAAAGTATTTAAACAAAATTTGTCAAATTATAAAAATTTCGGATGATTTAATAAGATTATTAATAAATAACGCACGAGATGATCGGTTTGGTTTGGTAATGAGGAATGAGGAATTATTCAAAACCATGAATACATCATGTCTAAGAACTTTCATGTTTGATTGAGGGTGATTGAAAATTCACAAAAATATCAAAATATTTTAGTGGTCAAGAAACTAATCTTAGTTGCTCTTTTAGCGTTTGTAAACAAAAATCTGCATTAGATTACTAATGTTTATTTACATATTATTAATTTATGTGGCATATGCGATGTTTACGTTCTGGTTCGCTTTTTCTGATTTGTCTTCAGTTAGATAAATTGATTCAAATTGAAAATATTGGTCGATAACTTGCCATATTAGGTTTTTTTCTTTCAAAAAAGGCAAGAACACTGTCCAAATAAAAAATAAGATGTGTGACGTTTACGGTTTCTGTTGTAGAGATCATTGTGCAAAAGTGGCATGGTCGGTTCAGGGGCGGGAATTTTGACCTGAATGGCCCGCGTCGCATTGCGTTTCGCCTAGAACAACCTAGGTGGACAAAAATCATTATTGAATACCTATAAAACTATTTGCATTTCTCTTTCTCCTACTAGAAATCGCTACGAACTTTCAGGACAACCCGACATAATGGCATAACACTAGCTGAGATTTTAAGATGTCAGGTATGTAATGAGGCTGTATTAAAGGCAATATCCCATTACATCATAATACCTACATTATATTGCACTTTCCCCTAGGAGTTGTCTTTCTCTCCTCTAAGTCTTATAACCAACGCTCGACAAATACATGCCAGTGTAAAACCGCGATTCGTTGTTAAACATAACTGAATTTCATTACGCATCTCATGCAGAATATCGGGAAACCACTTCAGATATCATTAGGGATGCTTAGAGGAGTTAACTTATTGCTTAGAGCTTAGAGGAGGGACAGCTCAAAATGACAGTCAATATGAAAAAAGCCCTAATACACTTGTAAGGATATTTCAAAATCCATTTGTTCTTCCATGCTTAATAATGCTATTAATTCGTAATTGCTTTTGTAATGCTTTCTTAAAGCAAGAACTCTTAGACAGAGGGTTTGTTATTTTTTGCTTTGTGTTTTTTCTTTTTGACAAAGTTATTCATATATTACGTTGTTTCTGTGTTCTCCGATCTAATTTATAAACCGAACGTTTTCTTGATGGAAAGAAATGTTATGCAGATCGATATGTGGCTAATCTTTTCATTTCTGTTTATGTCGATTTATTGAGACAAGAGATATATATCATTATTATTATTAAATATCTCGATAAATTAAATTATTTATCCATCGTCATCGATAACCAAACTAAACAAAACCCTAGGAGTTGTCTTTTTCTCCTCTAGGTCTTATAATCAATGCTCGACCAATACATGCCAGTGTAAAACAGCGATTCGTTATTAAACATAACTGAATTTCATTACGCATCTCATGCAGGATATCGGAAAACCACTTCAGATATCATCGTGGATGTTTAGAGTTGAGGGGTTACTCAAAAACGTAGTCAATATGAAAAAACCCCAAATAAGTATAAGATGTTACGTTGTTTTTGTGTTTTCCGATCTAATTTAAAAATCGAACATTTTCTTGATGGAAAGAAATGTTATGCAGATCGATATGCGGCTAGTCTTTTATGTAGTTTATGTCGATTTATTGAGACCAGAGAGATATATCATTGTTATTAAATGCTCTCTAACCCACATTTTACCGTATATCTCGATAAATTAAATTATTTATCCATCGTCATCGACAACTAAACTTACTACTGAAATGTACTAAAATAATTTCCAGTTTTTATATTCAAAGAGGGTAACTGTATTTAACATTTTATATAACATGTGTCTCCTTTTTTTTAAATTTTTATTTAACAAAAATGTATTAAAATCAATTTAAAATTAAAAAAATATTACACAAATTTTATTTTACAAATTCAAAAATCTAGTTTCTTGCCGGTCCCTAAGAGAACTTTAATATTAATATTTCATTGGAAGAAAGAAATTTTATGTGGAATATCATGCAGATATTCAACTTTTAGGTACACATGAGCTCATTTGACAATGTTTTTCAATACATTTTCACATGTTTTGGAAGTTAATGACTCATTTAATGTTAATTTTTAATTGTATGTAATTAATACCGCATTAAATATCAATATTTTGGAAGAAAGATATTTCGTGTGGAATATAATGGTGTTATTTAACTTTTATATACACATGAGTTTGTTTGACAATTATTTTCAAAATGTTTTCGAAGGTAATGACGCGTATTTTAATTGCATGTAATTTGTTTATTAGTATTAGTATACACCCTGTGTATGATGATGTATATGTATTTCCTCATAAAATAAAAAATTATGAAATTGTTGGATTTTGATAGTCAAATAACACAGGTCAACAAATTTCAACTTTTTTGAAGTAACATTGATGAAAATACAGTTTGTTTGTTACAGGGGGTCGGTGGTGGGAAAAAAGAAACGATATATTTTTTGCAATCTAATATTTATTTAATATAAACATGTACAACATGGATAACTAAGGATTATGTGAATAAACAATATATTACATGAGATGTCATACAACGACAAACATTTTCACCTTTCCTCTTGTGTTCTGTAGCATCATCTTTTTTTAAAACCCAGCAGTAGCCGCCCAACATAGATAGGTCTCAGCATTCTAATGATATTTTACTTCCATTATTCTAATGTCCTGGTGAAACCTCTCTCTTTGTACGTCGCTTACTGCAACCAAAATGTTACGGAAAAAATCCAAACGGGAGCGTAAAAATGCATTTATAAGGATACCCAATTATTTCATAGACTTTCAAGTGTTCATGTATGAAGTTTTTATAGTTTACATTTTTCTTGTAACCCAGAAATATTTTCATCACATTTACAAAACACTTCCAAGCTGCCAATTCCTTTTCATATAATTTTTCTTGAAAACGGAAATCACCTAGAAGCTTCCTTATTTGCGGTCCGATAAATATATTTTCTTTTAGTTTTGCATCACTTAATTGAGGAAATATTTCTTTTAGATATTTTAAACCATTACCTTCTTTGTCCATGGCTTTGACAATGTTTTTCATTAGTTCAAGTTTAATATGGAGGGGCGGATGAAGCATGTATTTTTGGGTTAACAAGGGGGGGCATATTTTATGTTTGAAGTATCAGGTTCAAAAGAAGTTCTATGAGGCCAATCTTTCTTACTGTAATGTTCTCTTGTTGCCCTACTGTCTCGTAGACAAAAAAAAACATCAATACTTTGTACCAAGGTTCCCTTACCTTTGTCTTCCAAAATAATTTCAATCACCACATGATATAAAGGAGAAGCGGTTAAGTAACTGCTTCAAGTAAAAATGGGTCGTGCTAGGCCATTTCTGTGAAAAGGTGTTTTAATAACTACCTAAATGAAATGCAAAAATAGCATTCTCATCAATGTTACAAAAATCATGTCGACCTGTGTCATGGTCATCCATACACAAGTCGGTATGGTCATCCCAGTTTAACCTTTTACTTCGCTTTTATAATTCCTGTTAGTTGCTATGTATTCACCCACACAAATTACCTCATTTTTACAGAGAATGTGAGGTATTTATATGAAAGCTGTTGATTAAGTTTTAAATCTGTGGATAGTTTTTTAAATCTGCTCTACGCTTAATTAATCAGCTTGAAATACGGCGCAAACTTTTCCGGAGATAATAATATTATGGTGGTGGCCAAGTGTGATATTCTCTATCCACCAGTTGATGCCTCATCGAACCAGTGTTCTATCCCGTTCCCAATTATTTATTCCTCATTACTATTAAAGAGCGTAGGAAAAAGGACACCTCTTTGATGCATCCTTTTTCCTATTTTGAAATTGGTGATTTTGTCATAGACACAAAAATGCTGTTATTAGCATGCAAAGTGATTTTATAGGGAAAATACGATGTTCCGATGCAACCCATTTCTCGCACTACAGTCCAACGGTGATTCCGGTTTTGGGGCAAAGGGTTATTTTTAATATTATGTATTTCTAATTGTTTAATTTGTGGATGGAGAAAGGTCTGGGTTATACTACCATATCTCTTTGCGATACAATTTAGTCGCAAAAACACAGCTTTAGTAAATGATAATTGCACAGGGATGGTGCGGTAATGAATTCTGCAAGGATATTCAAGATTTAATTTCGAAAATTTTGTTCATTAACAAGATCCTTTGTCTTAAAGTGATTTTTTTCAATGTTAGTTGTATTTTGCTAAAAGTTGTCTGGCCGGACAAATTTAAATTCAATATAGTATTAGTGCATTTCCTACAATGGTCTTCACGTTCTACCATTAAATGGTCAATGACGAAATTTAGAAAACAAATATATTAATGACGGGTTATTACATTCGGGCAATTACTTATTCACAATTATGTATAATGTATTTATAAGGAAAGATGAAAGATTTTTTTTACGTAATTTATAAGACACAACTTTTTCCAATCTGTATAGATTGATAAAGTAATATGATGGGGTAATGTACGCCACTGTCAAGAGGTCATCTCGAGACATGCGATAATAAACGAAGGCGTGAAGGAAGTTTCCCCTCAATTACTCCCGAAATTACCGATGGTCACTGGCTCAACGGCCCCTTTACCCAGTCTTTCGCGAGCAAATTTAATTTCGTTTCCGTATTAGTCGGTCTAACGAGGCCTGCATGTGTTCCGAACCCATTGGGTCATCTCGGCCGTTAGGGTCTAGGACGATCCACGAACATCGTATTTGATTGGGATTAGCATGAAACATTATACGTCCAGAAATTTATAGTTTTAATTAGTTTACATTTTTATTAATTACACCCACATTTTGGGATTTAGTTAATAAAATTAAGCATATATATATATATATATATATATATATATATATATATATATATATATATATATATTTATATTTGTGCAACGAGGCATACAAAAAAGTAACCAGAGATACTGTAAAACTTACCTAGAGACAAAGACCAAAACGAAGATCAAAGCATATAATCTGGTCGCAGAAATTAAACCAGTAATCATTCCACGAGAAAAATCAAGCAGATGTCTAAAACTCTCTGGTCTCCTTAAGCTCCATAAACCAGATCCACAAAGGCCCATAGTAAGTTCAGTAGAATCACCCGCGCAAAAACTAAATAAATATTACATGCAGCCAATAGTAGAACAAACAAACTCTTACGTCAAAAACTGCGATCATTTCACAACCATAATAGAGGATATTCAACTACAAGAAAATGACATATTGGCAAGCACAGACATTGTATCACTCTACCCAAATATAATAAACGAAGACCTGGACAAAATCGTAATGAACGAAAACGAACACTACATGAAAAACACCTACTTCATGTTCAGCAATTAAATCTACATGTAAACTGACGGCACATCCATGTGCTTCTCGCTTTCACTAGCTATAGCCAATCTCTACATGACATGTTTCGAAAATGAAGCTATAATATACGCAACGTTAAAACCCAAACTGTGAAAGCGGTATATGGACGACATCGTTAACACGGCCCCATAACCGCGAAAATCTTAATAATTTCTTAACTTATCAACATACACCAGAAGATTAAATTCACATTATAAGTCGAATAAGATGGGAACCTGTCAGTTTTAGAACTTCTTCTCACAAGAAAACCGAATGCAAAACTACAATATTCCGTATAAATAAAACTAACCTACACAAACATGCATCTCAGATCATCTCAAGGTCCTATCGCCAAACGCAGCCAGGAATAAGATAAAAGCAAACAGGTATCATTAGTTCTCAAACAAAATGGATAAGGGGAATAATTCATCAAGAAAGCAATAAATAAACAAAGGAACACAGCAAAAGCTAGAAGAGAAAATATAGAACCCAATAAAGAAAAGGCCTCCCTTTCATACATTAAGGGAGTCACCGATGGAGTAGCAAGGATTTTCAGAAAACATAACATTTTTAAAACACAATATCTAATTTACTGAGGAACTCAAAAGAAAATTTAATACTATAAATCCAGCGCGTGTACAGCTTGCTATGCGTGGACTGAGGAGAAATAAAGCTCTACAAAGAGTCTGAGAAAGAGTGTGAGAACACCAAACAATATTTATAAATTATTACAGAACATGCATACGCAGAGAAGCATTAGAAATAGAAAACAATGGAAAACTAAATAGATGAGATAATGCACTTCACTTATCAGCAGTATGGAAGACCATCCCTAAAAACCGGAATAATAATGAAAAACAAAAACCAAACAGCGGTCTCCGGAGATTCAAAACTTTAACCAACGTGCCAAGAGCCGGAACCAATAAAACATACCGACCAATGAGAACCGGACACGATACTTTCTCTGCACTCGAAATAACAGCACTGCTATACTTGGGGTCCGACCATCGATCCAACCAAGAAAGCAAAGACTTGAAAATGCGATATGAGATTTTCCCTCAACGTCGTCAAGAATGAAAACATTCTCAAACATCCCCTGATGATGCTTAGAATAGTTTTCAGAAGGCATTACTTAGCTTTGAACTAGCGTGGTTTGGTTTGGTTATAATTTTTTTTTTCCTTGATTTGAACATCGACAACACCATAATCTTGCAATTGTAAAGTTTTCTGTTCATGAATTAAATTTTATAGCTTTGTGATATTTACTTAAAACATTTATATTATAAAATATACTACTAAAATATTAATTATTAAAAATTACATTTATCAGTCTCATGTAATTCTTTAACTTAATTCACATAATAAGGAAAATATAGTTATATTTTAGAATCTTTATATCACCTCTACTCCCTTTGAAAATATTTTAAAGGTTAAAAATGCTTTGTTATGCTATATAGCTTTGAACTGTTTAAAATAAATATTTTGTAAACTGAAGAGTACATACCTCCGTATAGTATATAAATAACAAGAAGAAAGAAAAAGTATATAAAGAACAAGATGGAAACGAACAAGAGCAAGAATCGGATATACAGGGTCGTTATTATGTACGGAAACTGTGAAATATCTCGAAAACGTATTGAGATTTCTTAATGAAATTTTGTACAAAAATATTTTTGTGAAAATTGAAATGTTTTTGGGTATATTTTTTCTTATCGCATTTAAAATCCAAGGCTTATTTGTTTTTTTTTAATGATAACAGTACTTGAAATTGGCATCTTTGGAAAGAGCTTTTTTTTTGAATTCAGCGTGTAAATATTGTGTTTTTTTTCAAAATAGATTTAGAAAAAAGGCTAAAAGGTGTTTCGATCTGCTTTAGGATAAATATATTTGTCATTTAGTAGGCTATGAACTTATGGATGGCGGATGAAGTATTTGATTAACTTTGACAACTGTTAACAATTAATATGTATTTAAATGAAAGATAAATAATTGAAATATTAACAATTGCTGGATACGGTGACAGAAAACGCACTGATGTTGAAATTTGTCTAGTATTTAATGAATTACATCCGAATAAAAAGATCATAAGTCAACAGTTTCATAAACGGTGAAAAGATTCAATGATACCATCGTTCCATGTAAGATTTTCGTGCAACAATTAGCTTTAACTCATAACATGTGTAGCGCTCAGTCCAAAAAATAATAAAAAAATATTTTTATCCTTATAAAATATAATTACAAGAATTCAGTGACAATTATTTCGATCGAAGAGTTGAGTTTTGCGAAATTATGATGAACGAAGTAAAAATCAATCCAAATTTTGTTTCAAATATTATTTTCACGGATGAAGCAACACAACTGTCAGCAGACACAACTGTAGCTACTGGGCTGATACTAATCCGCACTGGATGGAGCAAGTTCATACACAGTATCCTCAAAAGTTATGTGTGTGCATCGGATTTAGTGGCAAGAATACTAGAGAACCAAAAAAAATTAAAATACACCCAAAAAGTGGCAACATTTCCTGATATTTGTGTAGATAATTTCATTATGACATCTTAAAGCGTTCTCGAGATATTTGATCGTTTCCATACATAATAGTGAACCTTTATATATAAATATATCTTTCAAAAACTTTTTAACTGACCTTTATAAACCTGAATGAAAAATTTGTCAGAAGGAAAGTACATATAATAACACTGATAAACACTGTGCTTGTCATACGAATCACAATGATATTTGATTATACTTATCTACTCGCATTACAAAAACAATGTTATTTTTTCCAGTCACCCTCAGGTTTTTTTGTGACAGCTACTTATTCAATTTCACCTCATATACATCTTTATGTTTGAATAACGTCATTTCTGAAGTTAGATAGGTATCATTGTCAACAAATTTAAATTTATTGATATTCGTTAAGACTGTAAATATGCCATGAAAGTGTTTAAATTATTAAGTATATCGGATAGCATTTGTTAGGGTATGGAGAATTAATTTTTACTTCTCAACGTCGAAATTTTACACCATTAGTAATCAAACATTAGTTGGGTTACTTTAGTTTTCCTGTGCGCCATCAAGATAAATTCTGGGTTCCACATATTTGCTGGGTAACATGTGTGAGATTTCTGCTGGGTTGGGCTAAGGGATCTAGACATATGCCTTTTGCTGTGGCAATGATTTGGACAGAACCAACAAATTGCTGAAGTGATTGTTATTTTTGTTTGACTGCTATAAAGAGTATCACAACCAAGTTGAAAGAAACCATAAAGTACCTAGACCTGTCAACTGCAAAAAGACCAATCCTACATGCTGCCGAATTGCTTGTACCAACACTTCCAAATCCATTAGAAACTCAAAAAGCTGCTGCTAGTCAAGACGATAACTTAGAGACAGAGTGCGACCCAACTTATGAACCAAGAACTTAAAAAAAAACCACACTTACTGAGACACAGTGTGACCTAAAGTGCAGTGTGATTTGGTACGTGATTTACATTTATTTAAAAAACAGGCTGAGCTTTTGGAATCCAGATTAAACGGCTGAAATCTATTTTCTCCCAATACAAAAATGTCCTATTTTGGCCATCACGCCGATGAATAAAAAAGCTTTGAGGTGCGATATGTCCTTGAATATACATATGCTGGACTCACATTTGGATTTTTCCCTGCAAACCGGGGTGCTATAAGTGACGAACACGGCGAGAGATTCTACCAGAATATTTCCCTTATAGAGATGCGATACCAAGAGAAATGGAGTCTTATATTCTTATCTTATAGTCATATTGTGTATGAGTGGATAATTGTATAAGTGTAAGTGTATTTTCGTACATTTTCTATAAAAATATATATTTGAATGTCATTAACCTAACATGTTAATATATTATTGTTAGGTGGCCATAGTACTATCTAAATTAGACAGACGTTTTCGTGTGATAAAAAAAAAAAGAATTTTGTAGACCAGTGTAATTAAATCAAACATTAATCACATAGTTGACTGGTATGATGGTTATATGGTATAATGGTTAAATACTAAAACAAATTTACAGGATAAATCGATAATGGTCATTACTGTTATTAGAAAGTTTCCAACTGACAACGAAGTCTGTCTGGAGCTAGTCGAATTTAATCAGCTATGCTATTTATTTCTGCTCAATGTACAGAATACAATGATATTTTTATGTCAAAAACATAATATAAACAAACATAATACCATTAAAGCACAATTGGTATTTTTGTAGTAAAAATCTCTATTTTGTCGAGTTGAAGAGTTTATGTAGAGTTGTAAACATCATTGTAAGTTACAACCCTTTTTAAATTTTAATAAACTTATTTTCTTCTACACACTAACAAAATGCGCCATACTTCCTTCATTAAAAATCACTGATTTACAAAAATCTAACTAATAATTTTAAGTATTTTTTAGCGAACTGAAGTCTTTTCTCTGCATTTTTCTGACTGATGAAGAATTACTTAGGATCGCTCTTCTCACTTTTTCCGAAATTATGTAAATAATTTTTTACAGTCCTAGGCATATTATAATAGGCAGACGATAATTCCCGAATAAGAAGCAATGTCAATGACTATCTCTTGATTTAAAATAAAGGCATTTTTTCTAACTGAATTTAATTGATCATTTCTAATAAATTTTCTTTGTAGTTTGATAGTGCATTGGTCGTAATACCCTCCTCCTTTTGTTCCAATGTAATGGACTGTCGACAAATTAAGGTTAACATTTTTAGTCACTTGTCGGTATTTAATGCCATTCGTTGTCAAGTTCACAATTTCCAACATGTCTCCAAAATGAACTTTCAAGTTTTTCCAGCCACTATTATAGGAACAATAACATTCAACACTCACTTTATAACTGTTTAAGATTAATTAAGATTATTTGATTATGTGTATTGAAGATATTTATTATCTTTAACGCGGATTAATCAAATCAACACAATCAATATTTTAAATACTTTCTTCCAATGAAAAATCGGTACTTTATTAACTACTAAAATAAAATAGCCTTCTTTAATAACGACAGTTTTTTTGAAAATAATTTGTAGTTAGTTTCAAAATAACTCTTCAAAATTTAATACAAATAATGAAAATTGCGAAAAATCACTTTGTTCAAATACTTTTCTCATCTACTGTAAACGTATTATTTTATATAAATATTAAAAATAATATATATACGAAAAATGTTATTATTATTGTTAATTCCTCAGTCAAGCTGGTTTTAAATTTAATTAATTTAATAAAAAATTAAAATTCATTAAAATTAATCAAAATAACTTTATACTTCTAAAAATGTTTGGGCAATAAAGGTGGTGCTAAGGTTAACCGGGCTCTTATATTAATAAATTTGCGATTTTTTTCAGAATGCTGATGATGCTTTTGAAGATCCGGTGAGTTTCAAAATCATCTATTTTTGTGCTATTTATTATTATTTTTCTTTTCAACTATTTTCTGACTATCGTGAGTGTGTGGAACAGTTAAGTTGATCAGATATACTATCTTCATCTTGTCCAATAATATAAAATCTGACATATTACGGTGCACAATTTTTTCGGTTAAAATTCTGCGATCATGTTCGCTGAATCTTATCCCGCCTATGGGGTATTGGATGAGGGAATTCATTCTGCTTTACTTTTCCTTGTTCAGTTTCCGGCTTCTGGTGACTACACATGGTAGCCACACTCCATCTAAGGGGAACATTCACTTATCCCAAATATACTAGTTGTCAAAAGGAGTTCTGTGGGAAACTTTTCCATGCATTTGGAATTATGTTTTAGGTTTTCTATTCTTATTGAAAAATGGAAGGGGCGAGCTATTTTTGCATTTATTGCATATATTAAAGCACTTAGTATGGGCTTAAAACATGAAAATTAAGGTCTAATGTTTTCATTGTGCTTCATCACGCTTTTTGTAATAATCCGAATTGGTAATATTGTAGATTGGTTGAAAACCAACTGGACTCTTCAGTCGAAGCGGACAACACTTGAATCAGATTCAATGTCAGTCAGATTAAACTTTGAGTTTGTTGGTTAAACTCTAGTCAGGGATCACTGAATTAAAATGACATTGACTTTAAGAGAAACAATCGAAATAATCGAGTTGTTTGGTAATTTTGCTCGTACTAGCAGAGAAGTTGCTGTAGAGTTTATCATGAGACATCCTCAACGTGCTCCCATTACTCATGGAAAAGCAGTCGCCGCTGTAAATGCTCTTTTCAATGAAATTGGCAGTATTATTAAAATCCATCAAAAAGGACAACCGGCATATAAATTGTCGGCAAATCGAACAAATCGTCTCAACTGAATATTAGCAAGGATAAAATCAGAAGATGTTTCGTTCGGACCAAAATCAAACCCTATAAACCGAAGTTCTTACATACATTGAAATAAGGTGATGATTATATAAGATTAGGCTGCTTCATTGGGCTCAAGGAAATGTTTTAAATGACAGACATTTCCTGAAGAAGATTAAGTTTACTGATGAGGCTACATTCACTACTAATGGGGTTGTATCTTCTCAAAATTGCAGATACTGGGCCTGAGGTAATCATCACTGGGTTATAAATTGTAAAAGCCAATATTCCCAGAAAGTCAATGTATAGTGTGGGATTTTAGCAAACCGAATAATAGGTCTTTTTTCTTTAATGAATCATTAAATGCTGGTCGTTGAGTTAACTTTTTCGATGGGGAATTTTGGGATGGAATTGAAAATCTTTCTGTTAATGTCCACATGATATGTATTTGCAGCTAGATGGTGCATCTATCCACAATTCAAGGATTGTTCGTCAATGGTTTTGTCATCAGCATTCTGGAATTTAGACGAATAGCTAAACACAATCGTAAAATAATTGAAAAATGTATTCGAATAGACGGAGAACTAGTTGAGATCTCATTTGATAGTTAATTGTTTGTATTATGAAAGTTATTGTACTATACTTTTTCCTAAATATAATCAATTACCAAAAATTGTTTTCCCACAAAAATAAAATAACTATTCCTTTGTAAGTGCTATTTATTTTACTGAAATATTGGAATACATGACACTATTAAATTGACGATGTGTTAAGGCTTTTTTTTCCATGGCACACTAATTATCAAATTAAAAAATAAACTTTATAACGTAGTGAATGGATTTGTCATATAAACGTAATAATTTTGTGTATAGAGCAAAATAATAAAAACATTAAAAATGCTTATTTTGTCCTGAAATTCGGTATGTGGGGTTAAAATAATATTTTGAAAAACTTTTTCTCATAACTTGTTTCGATATCTCTAACGCAAATCAAAATATCGAGAATTGATCCTATTTGTGAATTCGTAGTGAACTTAATTTAAAGTTCAGATTTCAGTTGAGCATCATAAAAAATGTCATCCACCAATCTGCATGACTGTGCAAATATTCTAATCCGTATTCCCTCAAATAGCGAAATTATGGGGGTGTTTCATACATTAATACACCGTACCCATAACATTATCTGGTAATGATCCTGTTTCTTGCACGGTACTCGATGAAGTATAACCGTGCGAAAATGCCAGATAACCATAACTTTGACTTTCCCTGCTGAACCATTTTTGACATCTTTGACGCATTTTCACCTGCTCCTGCTAGAAATTCAGCAGAATCAGGTTTAAATAAGGCTAAACACTTAAGAAGTGATCACTCGAATGCGTTTTGGTTGACGATTAACAAAAGCAGCACTCAAAAAGCGGAAAGCTTTTTCATGCCCTCAATATCGAGTAAAATGTACTGCAAACAAGTCGTATTAGTATGATATTGTGGATTTTTCTTTGACGCTCTTCAATCAATCTTTGACGCATCTTCAATCAGTGAGTACATTCACTCTGTGAGACTCTTCGCTCGAAGAACAATACTTAAAAATGTCAAAGAAGGATTTGGTGAAACGTCGTGACTCTTCAAAGAACGAATGGATCTCCACCCGGAATGATTTCGGAACATGCAAAAATTAAAAATGCGACTTTTGTCATGAAACTCGATATGTGAGGAAAAATATTATATAACAACTTTTCCTAATAACTTTATTCTATATCTCTAACGCGAAGCAAAATATCGAGAATTGACCCTACCGTCGTTTCATTGGAAATAATTGTAACACAGCATATATACGCCATCCGCAAAAGTATGGGTTATTGACAATGGATAGATTCTTCCTATTCTTGACGAAAGAGCATATGTCGGTACCCTGAGGAATCTAAACATCAAGAGACGAAACATGCGCCCTCCAATGAAGGGATGGCTGGGGATGGGATGGGATTGGCTCGTCCCCAGTCAAGTCAACAAAATGCTCATATACATAGTATATACATAGTAAAGATTAGAAATTGGTAACAGATGTACAACCTGCAAACAATTTTTGGTAACAGCATTTAGAAAATATATTGATAGCGAACAGCCCTATACATATGCGGTAAGAGATCGATTATATCGTATTAATATCAATGAATTTTGTCCATTAGGTATAGTTGGAATGATTAGCATCATTTTTAGAGAAGTGTTTCGGGTTCCCTTTAGGATATCTTTCTCACATGTAATTATGTTATCATCAGTTATTATATCATTCCAGTATGACTTATTTTTACTCATGTAGAATTTCTTAGAAAACTGAGATATAGTAGTTTAAACACAATTGGGATATATCGAAGACAACAGAAAAATAACACGTTAGGTTTAAAGTATGATTTAAGTTATTTTTTAAAAAACCTAGAAATTGGATATTTAAGAATTATATTGCTGAGTATGTATGTTGCTAATTTTAGAAATTAATTATAATATCAATTTATTTTAAATTAAACAAATGTGCATATATCCGTTACGTTTTAATGCAATGCGAATATATGGGGAAACTAATTTTTTTGGTAGTATCCGAACTATAAAATACAATCTAAAAATCTCATGGTTTTAAATTGAAAACCATCACAAAATGATTGATGTGCAATTTATTTCATACATGTTCTGATATTTTTCCATACATACAGGAACCTTTTTGTTTCGTATTTAATCTTTTTTAAACGATATAATAATTAATTTATGAAGAAAAAAGAATGAAAATCAAAATTTGCTCTCCAATGTCCAATTATATGAAAATGAATTACTGATTTATTTGATTCTATAGAGTCTCTTTGATATGGAGTATGGTATAGTTTAATGGGTGTCACTCAATCAAAACTGGGCGTTATTAATCCTTTTTCAAAGAATCAATTCAGGGATTAAATTTGTATAGTAAAATTAAATTAAAATAGTATGCATTTTTTTCAGATAAAATATTTTGATAAAATATTTGTCCAGGGGCTCTCAAAAATGTGTATTTGTAAAAATATTATTTTTCAATTTGATATATAACGCCTACATAAAAGTTGTAATAGAAAAAATTGCACAACACAGCCTGAAAATGTCAATTATTTTGAAAAAATATTCCATATTTTATATGGTACAGTAAAAAATACTTCAATTACATTTGCTAGTTTAGATGCTCGGATCGCTTTTATTTCGATCATCTTTTTTTGTTGATTTTATTCCATTTACTCGATATGCCTTAAATATAAAATAGAGTATATTTATAAAATAGATCATTACGTCATATTTATCCTACAAAATAATCATATAATATTATAAAAAAAGTGACTGTGAAAAGCGACAAAGTGACAAAGCGACACCTTCCTATGACGACTGTGGAAAGTGGAATATGTTTATCTACCCTCAAACGAATGAAAACATTTCTAAGAAACACCATTGGCAAGGAACGGTTGTGCGCGTTAGCAATACTTTCTATTTGAAAAGAAAACTTGTGAAGTCAATTTCAAATTTTAATGATCAAGTCATCGACCACTTTGCTGCTCCGAAATTTAAGAGGATGGACTTCAACTACAAACAGATTTAATAGGCATGGTCCTATGGTGAGTTTAGCAAAATTTTATTATCTAGGTACCAATTTGAAAATTTGATGTCGGATTTATGATACTAAGAAATGTAACATTTTTGGTTGCGATGCAAATCCCTATTCTCATTCCTACATTTGGTTATATCTATTTTTCCCCCACGAACCGCCGCTATATATATATATATATATATATATATATATATATATATATATATATATATATATATATATATATATATATATATAATATCCACATCCTCCTCTTTGTGGATCAGACCTTGGCGTGGTAAAGGAGCTTCCGTAAGTCAATGAAGCTTTGAGCTAGGCCGTCTGGGGCGTATGCTCCTGAAAGGGTAATCTATGGCGGACAGGTCGAAGCAGAGACTTCAGACTAACTTGATCCAAAATCTGCCAACTTGCATTGGACCAGCCTGGCAGATTACGGCCCAATGCCCCCCTCATGGCTTTACAATTTTAAACACGGCCCTCAATCCCGGAGCCCAAGGGACAACTACCTACGGCAGCGGGAAGACCTGCCCTAATGTAGAGGGTGTTAAGAATCACCGGGTTAGATCAGACTGTCATTGGACTTTGGACAGTGCAACTTTAAATATTCGGACAATGAAAACGGATGAACGACTGCAAGAACTGGTGATCTAGCTTGACAACATACATTGGGATGTTGTAGGGCTTTGTGAAACATGAAGAAAAGGCGAATAGCTAATCAAACTGATAACAACTGGTCACGTACTCTACACTCGGGGTACGGTGAATGGGCGATGTGGTGGAATTGGATTCCTCATTAACCAAAAGTTGAAGGATAGTGTCGTAAAATTTAAAAGTATATCTGACCGACTAACCCAATACGTCATTCAGTTGAATAAAAAGTTTAAAATTCAAATCATCCAAGCTTATGCATCAACTATAAGCCATGGCGGTGAGGAAATTGAGGTATTTTATGATGATGTGGCCCAGCTTCTAGACAGTGAGAAATGCAGGTACAAAATCCTGATGGGTGATTTTAATGCTAGAATTGGAAATGTAAAAACTGCAAATGACCCATATGGAAATGGCGAGCGGGATAATAGAGGTGACAGATTGGTTGATTTTGCTGACAAGAATTGTACATTATGAAATCGTTCTATAAGAAAAAAATCAGCAGATAATGGACATAGAAAAGTCCATATGGTCTCACAAGCGAAATTGACTACATCATGTTAAATGATAAAACAATATTTTGTAATTGTACTGTCCTTAAGCGTTTTAATGTTGGAAGTAACCATAGAATAGTACGAGCAAAGGTTAAGATAAACTGTCGAAGAGAACGTACAAGAATGGTAAGATCAAAGAAGGGCAAAATTAATTCTGAGAAGCTGCTGCAGAGGGGCAACGATTCTGAGATTGCTTTATCGAACCGCTTTTGCTGCGTGGCAAGACCCAGAAGAGTTGGAAATAACAGATCAGTATGAAAAAAGCATCGAAAATGTGGTTGAAACGGCTGCTGCAATAGCACCAGAAGAAAAAAAGTTTCAATCATTCAAAAATCTCCAATGAGACCATCGATTTAATGAAGAAATGGAGGACAATGAAGAATGCAGACAGTCCCTTTGACAGGGTCGAGTATGTTGAGCTTTGCAAAACTAGAAGAAAGAAAATAAAGCAATAAACAAAGCCAAACATAAGCTGATAAATAAAAGGACACAAATGTTTGCCTTAATGCGTGAGGATGGCACAGTGTGTAGAGAGCGTACGGAAATGTTAGAGGTTATCAGAAGATTTTATTTAAATTTATTTAAAAATCAGCACCAGTTAAAGACAGCAATGCCCACGGAAGAGCAAATGCCAGATGTCCTGTTGGAAGAAGTGACAAATGCCATAGAAGCGATGTTGAATGGAAATACTCCAGGAAAGGATAATGTACGGTTGAAATGTTGAAGGCTGGTGGTCAAACTCTACATAAAATACTGGCAAAATTGTACTCAAAATGCCTCAAAGATCAAAAAATACCCAGTCTATGGAAAAATGCTGAAGTGATTCTTCTTCATAAGAAAGGAGCACAGGAAGATTTTAAAAACTACCGCCTAATAAGCCTCCTATCAGTTATGTACAAAGTTTTTCCAAGATAATATCTAAAAGAATATTAAGAACACTGAATGACGCATAACCAAGAGAACAGGCAGGATTCAGAAGTGGATTCAGTACAATGGACCATATCCAGATTGTCCGACAGACCATAGAAAGGCACAATGAATACACCATGTCATTGTGCTTGGCGTTTATTGACTATGAAAAGGCATTTGATTCAGTATCAACGCAGGCCATAATGGGTGCATTGCTTAACCAAGGAATAGACAGAGCCTATGTGAACCTACTGAGATCTATGTATGAGAAAGCTTCAGCTACAGTTCACATGAATGACTTTGAAGTTAAAATCAACGTAGAACGTGGTGTACAGCAGGGTGACTCAATATCGCCTGTTCTTTTCTCAGCCTGCCTTGAAGAGGTATTTCGTCATCTGGATATGACCCATATGAACTACAAGAACACTTACGAGAGCTGCAAAGAGCTGGAGAACCATTTGGTTTGCAAATATACTTTCTTCAACAGAAGAATTTATATTTTAGGAAGCAATTTAGAGGCTGTGGACCACTACATATATCTTGGGCAAATGACTTCATTGGAGGATGATACCGCCCGGGAGGTGGAACGGCGGGTTAAGTGTGGCTGGTAGGCATTTGGCCGGCTCAATATAGTATTTAGGAGCAAACTCCCATTTTGTTTGAAGAGAAAGTTTTTTAATCAGTGCGTGCTGCCTGTTTTGACATATGGAAGTGAAACATGGATATTCACATCACAGTCAGTTCATAAGCTTCGGGTTACACAGAGGGGAATGGAAAGGTGTATGCTTGGCATTCCAAAGCGGGACAGAAAGACATGCATATGAATCAAAGAACAACCGAAGGTATGTGACATCATTGGAAAGGCGAAATAATTGAAATGGAAGTGGGCAGGTCATATAGCGAGACGATGCGACAAAAGATGGACCAAAGCAATTCTGGAATGGATACCGCTCGATCATAAACGCCCGCGAAGAAGGCCGAAAACACGATGGACGTAGGACATCATCAAGTATATTGGACCCGAATGACAGAGGAAAGCTCAGGACCGAGCAGTTGGAAGCGTGCTGGGGAGGCCTTTATCCTGCAGTGGCTGAATGATAATGACGATATATATATATATATATATATATATATATATATATATATATATATACATTGAAGATGACGATGGCTTGGAACGCATCTTTACACAGCATCAAATAAGAATCCACAATATCATACTAATACTACTTGCTTGTACTACATTTTACACGATATTAAAGCTATGAAAAAGCTGTCCGCTTGTTAAATGCTGCTTTTGTTAACTGTCAACCAAAGACGGATTCGAATGAACTGTTATTGATTCGAATGAACTTAAGACTGTTTAGACTTCTTTAAACCCGATTCTGCTGAATTTTTACCAGGAGCGGGTGAAAATTCGTATATATATATATATATATATATATATATATATATATATATATATATATATATATATATATATATATATATATATATAGCAGCCAACTTTGTTTCGTCTACTCGACCACCACAAACAAGCAATCAGGTTTGAAACTTCGCACCATCTAACGAATCATTCTTGATAAATATATGCTTACACTAGTGCCATCTATTTGTCAGGGCGAGAAGTTTTCGAACCGGCCTGGTATAATAAAGGGCTTACGTTTTGTTACATTGTAAACCCAAATATGAATATTGCCGAGTTTTCGACAAAAATTTTCGAAAATAAAAAACATTTGCTGACATAGCAATTGCGATTATGTCCTCTTTTGAAAAATCAATGTTTGAAATGTGCAATTCCCAACAAAAATATTTTCCTCGTTTTTTTTCAATTTACTGTGTGTAGCATCGCAAATATTTCATATCAGTTTAGCATAATGGCAATATATCAAAGAGCATGGTGAATTTATTTTTAATAAAAGAGGGACATATATTATTCCGATATTAAAACACTACAAAAAGAGCAAAAGCTTCACAAATAAAAAACACGATCAATAACCATAACTCTAAATGTTTCTGTTTGGAAAAAATATTTAACTTTTGTCGGGGCTAAAGTTATTTTTATCCTGAATCAACACAAAAAAAGTTATACATTTATTTAGGAACAGTTTATGTCACAAACACTTTTTGATATAAATAATCCAAATGGCTAAAATAGAATAAAATTTACTTGTTTTATTTTATTATCCATAACGTTAAAAATGTTATTCATTTACGTTGAAACAAAAACAGAAATATGAAAATTATTATTTTCAGTTACTTCTTTAACACATTCATATATACTGGGGCATAAACATATTTAAATCTATGAAAAATATATTTTGTAGAACTGTAACTTTTATATAATATGTAAGGGAAAGTGGGAGGAACACGAATTCCTAAGGGAAAACTTAAATAAGATAGCGGAATTATGACATAGAGTTTCTTTTATTGTTTCTTAATTAAGTTTAACTATCTATCTGACTACTTCAGAAATAAACATTTAGAATTTTTTAATGAAATGTAACATTAAGGAGAAAAAACAAAACCCTTAGAGTTTGGTTAACCTGAACTGACATATATAACCTATAATCAGTCTTAATTACGACAGAGATTACATTTATAACCAGCCGATGTTGATTGAATTTTTACATACGAAGCACATAATCCAGTCTTGATCGGTGGGGCTTTTATATTTTTCAACACAATAATTGTCATCATTTTTGTTCTTTCCTTTTTTCTTATCTTGGACAGAATCTTTAAAGTCTTTAATATTCATGAAATTTTTCAGTATTTTTCTAGTTTCATTGGTTTTGGATTTCCCATCATCACGTTCCATTGTTTTAATTTCAGTTTGTTTCGTTGGTACTTTTTGAGCTTTTCTTTTGGTTTCTCCTTCTTTTACTCGTTTCTTATTTTTCTCTTCTCCCAGTTGACCTTTTACAGATGTGCCTATTAAAATAATCAATTTTTTCTGTCTAATGCTGCCCTTACATTTTTTAGGAGGAATAATAGTCAATTCAACGTTTTTGGATAGAGAAGCTGACAACGTGCTCATCTTTTCAGTTGCAACTAAATTGGCATGTCCTCCAAGAGCATCTATTGCTGAACCAGAATTTTGTACCATGGAAGGGGAAGCAGAAATATTAAGACGTTATGTGTCACTTGATTGGAAATGGACAGCACGTGTATCAGAAGCTTGGGCATCGAAAGCTTGAATATCGCAAACTTGTGCAGCTGCAGATATATCAGAAGTTTTTTTAGCAGATTGTTCGCCACAATCCTGTAAAACAGAATTATGAGCACAGTGTTGATGCTGGACATTTGATTTTTTGTAAGTTAGACGTCGGTCTCACTGTTTTGTGTTTGATTTCTTGTTGCCTGTAATGTAGTATTCTGGGAAATGTATGACTGAATCGTATCAATTTTAATTAGGTGCAAGGGATATATTTCTGCAGATCTAAAGCCATTTGCTGCCTTTTCAACGTTACTGCACCGGTTAAAAGTATTTGTAACTAATTCAACTGATCTGACATATAATTCTTATATTCCTGATTGTATGCACTCTTGAGAAGCCCAAAAAATATGAAATCTAGAAGCTGGAGTCTATGCGAGGAATGGGGTGTCAGTGTCAACACAATGATTCCATAGTTTCTGCAGATTGCGAATGCACCAAGATTGACATGACTCTCATGATGTCGGTTTTATTAAAAGCTTTAATACGATTCAACGAATTTCCCTCAGGTGTCCTCAAAGATATTCTGGAATGTCTTTTCATAAAATTATAATACCAGTCTTTTCCGGCTAGCTGTTTTTCTCGGTCAAAATTATGAGAAAATTTATTCCGCTCTGCAAATTGGAAAGCTATTTGGTAAATTTTTTTTATTGATAATCCATAAAATAGTTTGCTGCATTTTATAATATAGTCCTCGAGTTCTAATTCTTGCTCGTCTGAAAGTAATGGTGTTCTACCAGTTCTAGGTTGTTTTATGACAGTCCTCCTCAAATGGTCAGAAATTGTAGTTTTTGGCACTGAATAAGCCTCTGCTGCTTTGGCAAGACTAATTTTTTTGGTATAGACATCCTCAGAATTAGATTTTCTATATTTTCTTATGGTAATTCATAAGCATTCTTGTTGTTCACATGCTTGCGGCTAGGACAATCGCTAAACAGTTCAATTAATAGTAAAGAGTTTTCCAATTTAAGTACCAGAACTTAATAAATAGCGTATAATTAACGTAATAGCGGCAACACTGTTTGAAATGTAAATGTCACTCATAGTCTGTTCAGTACATTGTGTCAATTAGCCATGGAAAGATATATGATTCAATAGAGCGTAGAAATTATTCGTACCTACCATCCAAATGCGTGTTCAGTTCGCTAGACTTTTCTAGTGCTGCGTAAAATTTCGGGCCAACAGAATAGACGAACCATAAGTTGCAGGATTTGGGCTGATGAAAATTGTCTAATGAATCACGAGTTACCTCTTCATTCTCAGCAATTCACTGTTTCGTGCAGTTTTTGGGCTTTTCGAGACAATTGTGGAAATCGTTAAAATAAAAAAGGAAGGCAGTCATGGGGACTACCGACAGAAGTGATAATAGAAACTTTGGAATTTTTATTTTTTTTTCATTTTTAAATTAATTATTCTTTAAATGTATAATTTAAAAATATATAATTTTTTTCACGTAGGATCGTGGATCTAAACAAATATAGAAAATGGATATTTAGAAAAACTAATTATATTACAATATTTTTTGTAACGTTCTAATGGTGAAATTGAATGATAAAAGTTTATAAATAATCATTTTGCAAAAAATAACAAAAAACGTATTTTATTTCTGACAATTTAAACCTATAAACAATAATTTTGAGAAATTAAATTTGTTACAAAATTTTATAGAATATTTAACTATAAAATCCGCGAAAAAAATACTATCGAAGAACTAGAAATCTGTTTTGCCACGCTAGTAAGATAACTCCTAAGCCACTAAGAAATATTCATTGCATGATGTACGGCAGAGATTAAATATTAGAAAAATAAATAATATCAAATTTTTCAACGCAAATATTGATACCAATATTGGAAATATTCGAAAATAGATGCAATGTTTATTCATTTTTGTTATTGATTTTTCTACATAAAAATATTAGCATATTAAGTACTCACTCTTGTACTGTACAGTGATTCTACAATTAAATAATTAAAATAATGATTATCTAAAACACAATTTAATTTATAACACATTAAAACTCATTTAAAATCCATTTGGCGTCGCCAGTCTGACACAACACGTCAGTAGCATGTTGGTGACGCGAACCCATAAGTTTTGCCCCTACCGAAAATCGCTCAACGCGGCTAAAGAAGTTTTCACTTAAAAAATATTAATGATGCTATAGAAATATGTTAACAGACTATCTTTGGCCTGAACTGATAAATGTGTATATAAACAATGTTTTCTTTCACAAGACGGTGAAACTTCACCGTCACACATCTCGCCAGACAATCGATTTATTGCAAGACAAGTTTCGTAAATGCGTTATTTCGCGATTATGCCAATGGTAAAATATCAACTGGTCATCAAGATCATACGATCTTACGCTCTTGGAATATTTTTTGTGGCGTTGTGTTAAATCTCTGGTGTACAGAAATAAACTCCGAACAATTCTTGGCCTTAAACAAAACATTCTTGAAAATATAGCTGGCTGTATGTGGGAAAAAGTAATCAAAAATTGGATCTCTAGAATGCATTCTACCAGATGCCGAGGGAGACATTTGAACGATATTATTTTAATAAGATAAAATAAAATTTACCGGATTATCACTTGTAGTTATCATTTTGCCTCATTTTAAAGATCTGAAATTCTTATTGGACTACTGTTTATTTTGTACATGTTTTATCGTCGATAAATCTGGGGGTCTCGCCGTCGAGTCAAGTGTCGCTGTCGTAAACTATTTAAAAAACTGCACTATTTGATGAGTTGTTTAAGTTTGGCGTTTTCTTGCTGAATAATCAGATTGCAGATGAGCTTATAGATACCACTTTCGACTAGCTGTAATATTTGGGTCACATAATATTTGGGTCACATTTAAACTTCCTCTTTGAGTTCCTGAGATTCCTGGAGTGATCGCTGTATGATATTAAATACTTTTACTGTATGATATTAAATACTTACAAATACTTTTATCTTTTATTTTCACTGTCTGACGTTTCAAACCTGCGACGTTTTTAGGTCCATCGTAATTAAACAAAATTTAAGCTCATCACTAAAGCAAATAAAGTTCCATTCCAGGTTCCATATGCAGTAAGAAGTTCAAAATTCCATTGTTACATCCTTATATACTTCTAAGATGTTCAGAACCTCGTACTTATGCATAGCTCTAATTCTCAAATTATTTTATCTACGCAGTTATTTAATATGTTATCTTATGGCGGTATAAGAAACAATTCCCAACAATTTCCCAATTACATGTTGCAAAACCTACAAGGAAAACAACAATTGCAACTAAAATAGAAAGCAAGTCATCCAGTTGCAATATATTGTCTAGACTTGGTGTCATGAGATAAGGAGCTTTTCTGAGTGATGCACGATCAGCTTCAGCACGATGTTCTTGAAACATTTTCTAATTACGAGCTTTGTAAATGGACTGAGTTAAATGCAAGAAATTGCCATAATGATAGAAAAAGCTTAGAGAGAAAATATGTAAAAATATTTTGAATAATAACTAGGATTTTTTCGGTCACATTTTCCGATTTTCCACTGCACCTTTTCGCTAAACAGGTTTTCATTGTCTCCTTCTCTCAACTCTGAGTTGATGCTTTCTATTCTCCTCTTCCTTTCTTTCTTCTACCATGGCAATCCAATACTACAGTCTGCCTAAAGTTCATGCTAAAGCTATTCATATCTTATTCTCTCTGCGTGTATCAGTTGGTTCGATCTATTATAGTCTGTGATTTCGTGTTTAATTTCCGCTAGCTATTTCCCGTATTTTTCATTTTCACTTTTCTCTCCTTGATGTTCTAAAACTCTTCTTCAGATATCCATCTTTGAGCATGACATAGCATTTTTAAATGTTTTTCTTTTATTGGTCAAATTTCACTAGAACAAGAAATTACTGTGTTCGTAATGGAGTTGAACATTCTGTTTATTCTGTTTTGATACACTCGAGTCCCATAACACACTAATGGATCCTTGATGGATCTTAAAAAATCAATTAAATTGCTCTTCAACTTTGAGTAATTTATCTTGGATTGCCTGATACATGACTTCATCTTGTAATATTTTCAATTTCAGACGATTGTATCCTTTGATGTGCAAATTACGTTGTCGTGTCTATTGCATGCTTTTGCTGTGCTTCCCTTATGTACCAGGTGTCCCATTGTGGATGGATCGCGTGGATGGATCGCGGCCGTATCTTGAAAACTATCTATCCCACAGCTTTGGGAAAAAAAAATTGTACTAAAAATGATCATGAGAAATTCCCCAAAAATATTTTTAAGCTTCTAAAACGACCGCAAGAGGGTGTGACGAGCTAAAATTTTTAAAAAATAATTTTTTTGTGTATTTTCAAGTGTTAACCGAGTAAGAAAAATTCTCAGTTATAATTAGCAAACTGTCTCCTACAACTTTGTTTTATGACATTTTGTCGTATCTTCGCGAATAAAGAAGTGGGATGGAGTTTTACCTATTTAGATAAAAAGTCGTCTAATGTCCGTTTGCCTAAACCGATTTTCCTCAATTTGGATTCATTTAAAAGGCAATTGCTGGGACAATCAGATAAACTGGGAGATAAATTATTTAGTTTATAAATGAAACCGCGAGGTGGCGTTACATTCAACAATAGTTTTTTGAAGTTTTGTTCAGTTTTTTCAAATGGAATGGTACAGCTTCTACTACATGGCAAGAAAGGTAATTTAAAGAGGAATCGTCCAGTGAAAACCCGAAATCGATATCTCTGACATGTCAAGAGATATTTCGATTTTTCTGAAAAAAAACCAGTTAGTTTTAATTTTTACGGTAATATTAAGTTAAATATTGGTTTTAATATTTAGGTCGCAATCGCAACCGCAACAATTTTATTTAAAAAATAAAATTATCTATCCAGTATCAATCATTATAAATGTTCTAATCCTGACCTTGATAATATTTTCTAATTTAATTACATCAGCGGAAAAAATGCCTTTCCCCAATTGTTGCATTTTCTCCTTTGTGATGCTTGAATACTACTTGAGAGAATATTGAAATCAGTCATTAATAAATATACCTACTCTTTCTTTTAAACTAAACGAATGAATGAATGAAATTATGCGTTTACGGGTTTCCAAATAAACGCATGCAATCCTTAGGTACATTACACAAAGAGTGTAAGAAGGGAACCATGGAAGCAAACAAAAACAGTCAAATTAACTTGTCAGTTTTGAAATGCATTACATTTTCAACATTGCATTTATTGATACTTAATAATTGTTATAATAATATCTAACAATGCCTTTTACGAATAACGAGGCCTATGACATGTTGGCGGTGTATTTCCAATGTTTTGAAAATGCATGTATTGCAGATCGGCAATATGCAAGTCAATATCCCGAAAGAAGGCATTATTCGAAGAAGGTGTTTACACGTCTAGCAAGACGCTTACGAGAAACAGGAATTGTGCATCCAGATCCAGTCCGCACCAGGTTACGTTCGATTCGTAATGGAGATAATGTCGTAAATGTTCTGGCTTATGTTGAAATCAACCCCCATTTAAGTATCAGACAAATATCTGAAGAATTAGGTGTTAGCAAGACATCCGTGCATCGAATCTTAAGAGATAACAAGCTGCACCCCTATCATGTTGTCTTACACCAAGCCCTTTTGGATAACGATTTCGACAGACGGTTAGACTATTGTCACTGGTTAAAAAATATGTGTAGTGGAAAAAAACAATTCTTAAAACGCATACTATGGATTGGTGAAGCTACTTTTAGCAGTGATGGAGGCGTTAATTTACATAATATGCACTACTGGGCAGTTGCTAATCCACACTGGATGTTAGAAATCAACCACCAAAATAGATGGAGTGTGAACGTATGGTGTGGTGTTTTGGGAGACAAAATTATTGGTCCCTTTATTTTTAATGGACATTTGAATAGTGAAACATATTTAACTGCCAGAACTAATGGAAGATGTTTCGTTGGAAACAAGAAGACAAATGTGCTGCCAGCCTGATGGATGCCCTGCCCACTTCTCGCAGGTGGTTCGATACTTCTTGGATGCTTCGTTTCCAAATCGTGGGATAGGACGGGGTAGTTTATTTTCGTGGCCGGCGCGCTCAACGGATTTGACAGTCCTCGATTTTTACTTGTGGGGAAGACTAAAAGACCTTGTTTTTCAAACTCGTCCTACCACACGAGAAAACATGATTGAAATAATTCAAAATTCAATAACCAGCATTTCAAGAGCGGAAATTGAAGCTGCTGTTTTTAGTACTCTTCGAAAAATAAATCTTTGCATTTCTAAGGATGGAAGGCATTTTAAACATTTAGAAAGGCGTTAAAGTTCAGATTCTGTTAATTATTAGACTGTTGTGCTGTTAATTTTATTTGACTGTTGTTATTATTATTATCTTCGTTGTTGGCCCGTTGGCCTTTAAACACGCTCCAAATTAATGTGGCACGAAGAATTTGGACCAGTCTGAAGCCTGGGTAAAGTGTGAAGGAAGGCAAACATTAGGTTAATATTTTTTTAACTTAATGCAGGTAGTGGTGAAATAATTACTGATTTTTTCAGAAAAATCGAAATATCTCCTGACATGTCAGAGATATCTATTTCGGGTTTTCACTGGACGATTTCTCTTTAAATTACCTTTCTTGCCATATAGTAAAAGCTGTGCCATTCCATTTGAAAAAACTGAACAAAACTTCAAAAAACTATTGTTGAATGTAACGCCACCTCGCTATTTCATTTATAAACTAAATAATTTATCTCCCAGATTATCTGATTGTCCCAGCAATTGCCTTTTAAATGAATCCAAATTGAAGAAAATCGGTTTAGGCAAACGGACATTAGACGACTTTTTTTTTACGACAAAATGTCATAAAACAAAGTTGTAGGAGACAGTTTGCAAATTATAACTGAGAATTTTTCTTACTCGGTTAACACTTGAAAATACACAAAAAAAATGATTTTTAAAAATGTTTAGCTCGTCACGCCCTCTTGCGGTCGTTTTAGAAGCTTAAAAATATTTTTGGTGAATTTCTCATGATTATTTTTAGTACAATTTTTTTTCCCCAAAGCTGTGGGATAAATAGTTTTCAAGATACGGCCGCGATCCATCCTTAATGGGACATCTGGTACGTATATCCTATTTTATTGATGTTTAATTTTAGTCACCATTGATATCTATTTTCATTGCTATCCGTATCATGTACTCTATATCAACATAGTCAATTTTGTTTGTCTTTTGTAGTACATTTTCTTCTATAGGTATTCCCATATTTCTACATATTTTTTGCAATGACTTTAGGATATGTTTCAAATATATATTTACATATTTTTTCTCTAAGATGTTTATTGATCTGAAATTTCTTTCACAAGGTAATTCCGATTTCTATCACAGTACGATACATATAGATATAATCATTTTTGTTAAGTTGGCATGACTGTCTGTCTTTTATGATTGTTACATTTTTAACAATTATAAAAGACGCCATAACGCTATTACATTATTTTTTAAAATGGTTAAATTAATCATTTTGTCAAAAAACTAAATTTCTTATGGTGATGCATTAAAACAGTTAAGGAAGTGTTACGGTGATGCAGCTATTTCAAAATCAATGATTACAAGTGATACTTGTAAAGACTTTAGTGATCCTAGAGAAATATTTGAAGATTAATCTCGTTCAGCAAAACATTATCCCTGATTATGTTATCATAGATATTGCAGATATTACTATACTATTTGTGGCAAAACAAATTATGAATTTTGCATCTCGATAACGGACTATTGCACACTACCAAGATTATTCGTCAATGTTTTGCTAAAAATTAAAAAAAAAAATCATAACACTATATTTATCAGATATGGCGCAGTATGACTTTTTCCTGTTTCCACGATTGAAGAGACCACTTCGTGGACGCCGTTTTAAGTCCATAAAACCCATTAAGAGTGTTCGCTGACCGCTTTAAAGGAAATACCGGAAGTCGAGTATAAAAACTATTTCAAAGAATGAATAAACGCTGGAGACGAATAAATGCTGGAGAATGAATAAACGCTGGTAAGGGAGCCTTATAAGGCCCACTTTTTGCAAAAAAAACTTTTACTTGAAAAATTTAATGCGAAAAAATAGTTTTTAAAAAGGTCTGCGTTGGGCCATGTTAGATACCCGGTTTCTTAAGAAAGCCCAATTTTCACGTGTGAATAAATTCATTAAATTTAACCTTTTATATTTATGTTATATTATATCAGTATATAAGATGACTAAAGAATAATTTATTGGCTACTAATTTTAATCATTAATTAAAAAAATGGCGTCTGGGATATCTTAGGTGTATCATAGCTAGAACCTGCGATAAAATATAAACTACGTTTAAAAATAAAGTTATTTTTATTTTTAGCAATTAGGCACATCAGTTTCTAATAAGAACATAAGAAAAAATCACTTTTTCATACTTTGATTTTCATGACTAAATTCTGTTGGGCCATCTTAGATCTACGAAAAAAAAAATAAATTGTATTTCTCCAGTATTACTTAATAAAATACGGTAATTTTTCTCATACATCAATTTTACATTCTTGATAATGTAATAGGACTAGTAAATAATCTCGTAAGTAATTAAATAAACAAAAAGTGTATCTTCTGTGCCGTAACTCACAGTCAACTTCAAAAATAAAGATAATATTGTAAATGAAAACAAAGTATTTAAACAAATTTAAAATAGGCTCTTCCTTCTCATAAAAGGTATAACAGCTTTAGAGATCTCAAAACAAACAACTGTAACTATGAAGTTACTATTAAAATGTCCAATAAAAATAATAAAAGTTAACAAGCGAAGTAAACTAAACAAACGAGAGCTAAAGAAAAGAGAGCTAAAAATCAACTAAATATCAAATATAGAAAATCTTTTATCATTTATATTTAACAAGATAACAAGAAACAAGTCTTCGTCTATAAAAAACTACCCTTATTAATCTAAATTATTATCACCTCTGTTTTTCAACCTGTTGCAACCTGGGCCCGTAAATTGCGCTTCGTCTTCTTTAGTTAAGCCCACACATTCATTATCTCATATCAGTAACACGTTCTGTCTTGCAAGCTTGACAATATCATAATTTATCGCTAGTTTTAGTATTCCCCTTTACTACTTCTTGTCTTCGCTTTTTGTACTTTGTTTTTTGTGTCTCGCTAGATTTTCTTCTTTCTTCTCTAAGTGTCTTATCAGTCTTTTTATTACTATTACGTTAGTCTTTCTGTACTTCGTTTTGGCTTTTCTTTTACTTTACTTTGGTATCTTTGTCAATTGAAATATCAATTGTAACATTCTCTGCATGTTCTTGCATGAACTCGTTTGGAGCCTTTTGGAGCTAGAACTTTCTGCTGATGGTGCAATGTAAGTCGATAACCCTTCTCGTCAATGTTGTACAGACCCTCTGGATGATTGGAGATATCCAGTTCATCAAAAACTTTCTTGAATAACTGAAAATGTTGCTGAACGATGACCTTATTTAATTTCTGTGCCTTCGCGGGATTCATAAATTGAGCCCTTCGAATAGAAACATCAGGATATCATTTCAAAAAACTCTTAAGCCATCTTTTCCCTACATTGCTTCTTTTTCATTGAACTTGTTTTCTATTCTATTTTCCATACAAAATTTATATATTTGCTTTCGAACGAGTTTAGGTCGTAAAGGGATGCCAATTTTGGCCAGCTTATGTATTCTTTTCACTAATTGCTTTTCTTCTGATTCGGTTAAAGTTGCTAACAGACCAGTAACCTTTTTACTGCTTCCAGATTTTAAATGATTACTTAAAGTTCTTCGTGGAATACTGCTGCAGATGCTCTATGTGACAATTGACGGCTGTTAACAGCATCGAGAGCTAGTCGAAGCTGATTCTCTGTTCATGGCGAATTCGAGAAGAAGATTCCCTCTTCTTCTTGACAGGTGGCTCCATTTTAACTGAGGCTGTGTGCAAGAAAATACACAATTGTACGTATATTTACCTTATGTAACAATTATGTTATATCAAATTGTATATTACAACTTTTTATTTCAGCATGAAAAATAAATGTTAGTTTAGACACAAGAAATATTGATTTTGAAAAAAAATACAATATTTAATGCTACTTACCTCTAAATTGGAAACATATATAGTTGTTAAAGCGAACCACTGCTCAAAAAGAGCCGAAACTATCCGTTTTTTTTGAGAGAAAATAAAAAAAAAATCGGACGATAGAGGTTATAAAACGCTGTATAGCCGGCACGGCACGTTAATGATATAATGGTCGAAAATTTCGAAATGGCGACGCGCTGACCTTGACGTAGGGTTACATTTTTGTCTATGGGTATAAACACGTTTTCACGCGAAATTTAAATTAATTAAGAATATTCAAAGTAAGGTTTTCTTTTAATGTGGGCCATGTTAGACACTGGGCCATCTTAGGTGCATGTATCTTATATAATTAAGGCAGTGATAGGGTATTACTTTAAAGCAAACACTAAAGATGAATAAATATATACTTCGTGTTTATTAAAAAGTCACCATAGCATAGTCACTCGATTATAGTTGCACAATAGCATATTTGCTATTGTTATTGTTATAACTAGCAGAAAACTGCTGATTAATTGCCGATATACGGTTTCAAATATTTATTTTTAAAATCAAAAAGCAATAATTTATTCAATTGCCAAAAACCTAGACAATTTTAAAATAATAAAATAAGTCCAGAAAATGCACATAAACGAAATAATGTTGCTATTTTCATATTTATTGTCTTTGCAACCAAAAATTTTGAGCATCAAACTGCTTTTTTATTATGTTTCAATTCTCCATAAATATTAATGTAGTTCAGTTCAAAAGACCATAAACACAAAATGAAATGTACTGCAATAAATGTTCTTCTATAACAAATTTATATCGTCATAAAATGGCATTTTTTCACCGTTCTAGCAAAAATTCCACGTTGCCACCCTACCATGCGACATAAAGAAAAAAAGGAGGAAATGCTTTGTTAGTATTCCGGGGGAATAGCAATACAAAAAGACCAATATCCTCGACAGGCAATGAAAAGCAATCATCGGCGGTAATATTTTACGAACCCAATAAATTTTTTCATACCCTGTATACGCTGAGCAAGTACATTTTCGTAACAGTTTGATTCAATAGAAATGTTTTCTTAAGTTGCGTACGTACACTTTTACAAAAATTTACATGGTTTATTCACATACTACTTAAAAATATTATATTTTTCGAGGTTTTTTTTTAAATTTTATTAATAATAGAGTTAGTATAATTTATAAATGTAGTAATAGCAACACTTAAACAATATTTAAATTATAATATTTAAAATTACACATTATTAAATCTAAGTGAAAAGCAATCCACTATTCATTTACTATTACGAGGGTTGCTATTTATGTATCCGGAATTGGCAACAATGGTGTTGCTAGGCGCCGTCTAACATCGCTAGAGCTAGGCGCCATACATCGTAGAGTTTGACATTGTTAACGGTATACGTACGCAGAAACTTTTGTTATACGGACGCTATTTGTGATCATTAGTGACTTATAAATTTCATCTCAGTCATTTTCATTGCAGAATTTTTGTACGATGTTACTACGGCTTTTGACGAGGATTATCTCAACAACAGTGCATCGATTAACTCGCTTCGACTTTTCGCGATGAAGCACCATTTAATACCACTGTTTTCACTGGTTTAATGACAAATTTCAAGAAGGTCGTTCAAAATCGGTTGTTGTGCCAGAAAACACCGATGTTGTGCGCGAACTGATAAAGCAAGAGTGAGATTAAAGCGTCTCTAGGCCTTAGTATGACAAGCATACACAAGAGAAGATGACAAGCTTTACATGAACATTTAGCCGTGAAAAAGATTTGTGCGCGTTGGATTCCGCATAATTTGACAATCCCTCAAAAATGGCTCGTGCTCAAAAAATACAATCGTGGTGCGTCAAAAGCCCTGTCTATGCATATGAGCTCACAACTAAATAGCAGTCGACTATACGGGTCTTTCAAAACGAGCCAAACCCAACAAAAGTTGTTCGCGCAAGAAGCACTTCGAAGTAAATGGTCGCTTGTTTTTTTTTGGATAAATGGGTATGTGGTTACAGTGCCACTGGAGAATCATAGAACGGTCAGTTCTGAATGGTACACAACCATTTGTTTGTCAGTACAAATCTTTGAAGAAATAAGGTAAATCAACCAGCGATGCAGAATCATTCTTCATGACCACGCGTGTTCGGACCTCAATATTTGACCGGTCAAAACATCAAATTGATGGGTCATCCGCCGAATAGTCCTGATATGACACTCACTGATTTATTTTTGTTTCCTTCTGTGAAGAATGAACTACGTGGTCAACGATTTTCGACGCCAGAAGAAGCGGTCGATGCGTTCAAAATGCATGTTTTGGAGATACCTCGGAATAGAAAAAGTGCTATAAAAATTGGCTCAAATATATGAAAAAGTGTATCGATCACCGCGGAGAATATTTTGAAAAACAATAAAATTATTTTCAATGATAAATATTTCTTTATATTTATTATTCCCGATAGATAAATAATAATTCTCGTACTATAAAAATCAGATATATTTCTGAATAAAATATAGTTTTGTTTTGTTAGAAAATCGATTTATTTTTCAACCTAGCCCCCTTTTAGCTCGATATACTTCGCCCAAACTTTTTTATCCCTTCCAAAAAGTACGACTTGCGAACTCTGCAAAATAGTTTCATTTAATATCAGTTTCTTTCTGGTCAGTTTTTATTTCTTCATATTTGGAAAGATAAATAAATCAGAGGGGACTAAGTCCGAAGATTAGTGGATGCGCCATTAATTCATAGCGCAAATTAACAATTGGACTGATATTCACCATCATAGGTATGTGATCTGCATCGAGATGCTGGTATATTTATACCTTATTTAATTTTTAAGTGATGACAATGTTGATTATTGATTATAAGTATGCTTCAATGCCATTTAATACTCATAACAATCGTACATGAGTAGATGATTCTAAATGCGCATCCTTATAATATTAGAATGTGTATTTGCACCTTAACTTGGACGATTACATAACTATCCGTGCTAGGCTTGAGTGTTTAGTGACGAATCGCGATTTTATATTCGTATGCTTGGTGGTCAGGCATTCGCTAGGAGGCGACTAAGAGAAATGACCAACTGCAGCTTTCTGTAAGGAGATATGTACGTCGAACTGTAGAAGGCATAATGTATATAGGGACCCATTTTCAGCAATGCCTCTTCACATATGAAAGGGTAACTTTAGAGGTTTTCGGAGTCTAGCCACGAAAATCCACAGGTCTTTCAGTAATTGAGCGCGGGTGAAGTATTATCGCTAAGCGAATTCTGAATTCACGAATTTTAGACTCTAATAATTTAATACATATGGTGGAAGTGGCCTAGAAATAAATAACAAAAATAAGAGAGAAAATAGTACTGCTTGTCGAAGAAGGATTAGGTTAAGAAGGAGCGCTCAACAATAGATTAGTTGCTGATGGTTCCTTAAATAATGGAGAAAATAACAGAATTTAATGATCCTTTACTCCAGATGCTGATGGATTTCAAAGAAGTGTAATTTTCATATTTCAGATTTATGACCACGTACATAGAGTAGTAAGACATGACTCCATGGAGGAAATGGGAATACCAGCAAAGCTTATTATATTAACCCGGATAACGATACTTAACTTTAAAACAGTAAGAGAAATCTAACAAAGCACTGGTACAATTTGAGATCGGAGAAGAAATTGATTGGCACTAGTCCCGTATAACATAGAATTGAACAAAGTCATTCGCGAAAGAGATCAAAAAGGAACAGTGATAAATAAGGAAATACATTTTGTAGGGTATGTAGATGACTCAAATATATTAACCCTATAGGAAGGATCATTGAGAGAAAGATCATGAAGAAAGCCAAACAAGTCCGTCTAGAAATAAATAAAGACAAAACAAAGATCCTGGAAAAAAGAACTAATCGAAGATTTGAATAGAACTGGATAATTGGCAATGACAACATTGAAACTGTGAATGAATCTACTTAACTGGGAAGCAAACTAGATGAAAACGGCAATATCACAGGAGATATCGTATTATTAAGGGTAATAAAACTACTTACCTTCTGCTGTCTGTTCCAAGATCTAAACTTCTACAAAGGAACTCGAAAGCTAATATCTATAACATACGCATTGTGCCGGTAGTTACTTATGGTATCGAGACGTTAATCGTCATAAAAACAGATGCTTGTAGTATTTAAAAGAAGAGTACACTTTTTATCTGCTGTGAATGATAACATAATTTGAACAATCTCATTGAACTCAAATAATTATACAAAGTTTTTAAAAAATAAACTTGTACCTTTTTAATGTTTCAGATGTTTATTATAGATATTACTTTACATGTTTCGCCTTATTAGGACTTTCTCAAGAGTAGCTTGAACTAAAGCCGGCGCTATACATTGGCCAAGCGATATGACAAGCGTCACTTGGCCAATATGTGTATTGTAAAGTTGGCGCTTGGGAAGACGCTAGCAGATGTTGGCGTTTGTGTTGGCCACTTACGGATGGGTGGTCGGTTTTGTATCCCACATCAAAGAAGTTAGCGTACGCTGGTACATATGCCAAGTCCCCGTACACCCATTGGCCTTGTTTTCAAAGTGTCGAGACAGTTTCTGATTTGTTTTATCAGTGATGTTGAGGTTGGCTCAATTACTTGGGAACTGATGATAGGGCAAGTGTATGGCCAATGTGCGGGTGCCCACGTGTGATGTGTGAAAAAACATTGATCTGGCCATGTGGGCAAATGTGTAGCGCCGTCTTAATACTAACAGTCAAACCAAGTGTTTCCTGGTATAAAGGTAATTTTTGAAGTGAAAACTTCTTTAGCCGCATTGAGCGATTTTTGGTAGGGGCAAAACTTATGGGTTCGCGTCACCGACATGCTAGTATTGCACCAGACGGGCGACACGCAGCGACCTGAGTACATGTATACGCACATATACACTAATACATTGTATATACTCGACTGTATCATGTGAGTGTTGGACTCTTTTTGGATGGATAAAATCTTGTGAGTTCGCGTCACTGTCATGCTGTAGTAGCAGTAAGTGAAGTTAAATTGACCACGTGAAAAGTTTAATTTGTGTATACTGTGCTTTGTTTAAATTGAGCTTTAGATAATCATTGTTTTAATTGTTTAATTGTAGAATCACTGTGCAATACAAGAGTGAGTACTTAATATGCTAATATTTCTATGTAGAAAAATGAATAACAAAAACAAAGCATTTATTTTCGAATATTTTCAATATTGGTATTGGGATTTAATTATATAATGAAATTTTATTTATTCATATCATAATTAATTTAAAAATTCAAAAAAAGACAGTTATTTCACTTCTGTCGGCAGTTCCTAGGACTTTTAATTTTTATAACATCTACTCATTTTTTTTTCTCCTTTCTTTTCCGAATGTCGGTTGGTAAACATCCGGCCTATTCAGTTACAATATAATTTTTTCTAATATTGGGGTCAATTCTTCTATTGGACCTTACCACTAAACACCAAATCACTTTTTCAAACTTCTCGGGAAAAACGAGCGTCGGAAAGTTTGAAAAAGTGGTTTGGTGTTTAGTGGTAAATCTCTTCGAGTTTAGTAATATTGGGGTATTTTGGAAATTTAGTTTGTCATTCGTGGTTATTATGTGACTATTTTTTAAGAATTTTTTTATTTCTAATTGTTCTAATAAGTCTATTTTTTTTCTTTTCTTTTCTGAGTGTAATAATTCAACATTGTTTACATCTATAAAATGATATCTTTCAATACAATGTGTAAACATTTCAGTGCTTTCTATATTATTTAAAATATCTTTTTTGTGCTCTGTTATTCTACATCCAATACTTCTACCACTTTGACCGATATATACCGCTTTAAATCATTATACAGTTACAGTTAAGTTAATTTTATATACATCTGATGTATTTAAACTATATGTTTTGTCCTTATTATTGACAATCTTTCTGCCTAAATTTTACATCCCAGTTTATTTAATTTTTTACAAACCATTTTACTCAGTTTAGAAGTGAAATTAATAAATTTAAATGATTTGTCCTTTTGATTTTTAATACTGTAAAATCTTGTAAATAAAACTTTCTTTGTTTATTTCTTAACAATTTGTCAATTAATCCATCTATGTAACCGTTGCATTTCGATATTTGTTTAATGGAGTTCTTTATTAAAATTATCTTTGGTTAGAAGAAAACTAACTAACCTATGTAGTAATCAACTGTGGAAAGGAGATTGTTTAGAACTAACCAAGCCAAGATGGTTTAGAACTAAAGTGTATAACCGCGTCTGTTGAAGTCGGTTTTCTGTAAATATCAAATTGCAATTTATTAGATATTTTCTTTATCTTTTTTTCACCTGCCGACATTCCAGAAAAAAGAAGGAAAAAATTACCTTTATACTTCGAAATACTTGGTTTGACTGTTAGTATTAGTTCAAGCTACTCTTGAGAAAGCCTTAGTAAGGCGAAACATATGTAGAGTAAAATTTATAATAAACATTTGAAACATTAAAAAGCTACTAGTTTATTTTTTAAAAACCTAATATTTACAAAATATTTCACAAGGAACCAACTGTGGAATTCATAAATATTATAATTATTGAAAGATTTGGATATTGTATACTATGAGAGGGTCCTGATGGGTGGGATACATGGCGAGAATGTCAGAAAGCAGAATATTAATGATAATCATGGACTGATAAATATTGAGTGATGAAAGAGAGGTAGACCAAAAACGCAGTGGCAGGACAATGCACGCAAATATGCTGAAGAACTATGCACATCAAAAACTGGCTGTTGGAGATCGATCCAGATAGAGGCGATGGTAGAAGGAGGTCTAGGCTCATGATGGACTATTGCATCACAATAAGAAATAGAAGAAGTTGGCTTGGAATCAGACACGAGAAAATCAAGTCGGCCATCTCACTGGATCAATGCCTAGACCATTAAATTTCTAAAAAATCGAGGTGGATTACTACACTATTAAGCATAAGCTAATGGCTGTGAAGACCTGAAATTCTGATCGTTAATAGTTTAGGATATATATACCTGAACATCAAAAATGAGCATAATTTAATACAGGATGTTCACATTTCTATGTCAGTTAATATATCGACAAAAATCGTTTAAGTAAAAACATTTTAAGCGCTATTCTTTGTTTGAGTCTGAAATGAAATTAAATATTATTAAAGCGATTATCATTAAAGATATAAATTTATTCTGACCTTAAAATCATATCTCCCAACCTCGAAAGCGATAGTTGGCTGGAAAAATTAACCTAATTAAATTTGAAAAAAAATGATGAATTGGGTTTTGAACAAATTTAAAATAAAGAGGGGTGAAAATAGAAGCTATACTGTTTAACAGCTAATTTATTTTAAATATTTCATTTTATTTTAATATATGTTTGTTGCCAAAACAACTTTATTTTTGTTCAATTATATTTAATTTCTGATGCCAGGTAACTAACATACTTTTAAACGAATTCTTGACAAGATGGCGGAGATTCAATTATATAAAAAATTCCATAATAGAAGAATGAATAAAATTTTGTTATCCACTTTATTTTTGAGTATAATAGGGAATTTCTCAGTTAGGTAAACACCTAATTCGATATTAGTACAATAAGATAATTACAAATTTTACACTCATTTGGGTGTGGGAAAGATGTAACAAAATTATTAAGACTGAAATATGCTGACTGACAGAAATGAAGATATGCATTAGTTATTAAATTTAATTAACTTTTGTGTAACGATATTTGATATGCAATGTTAGTTCGAAAAGTTTCCAGTTTAACACAGAAACAAGCGCCCCACAGCTGCCCAAAATTTTACTTTGTCAAATGTTGGTGCAGAGTCCCCGTAAACATCACCCATCTTGGCTTTAATTTGCGTAGGGGGTACTTTTTTACTAGACTATTTTTGACGAGTATTGCCATCTTCATGTTGAGGTTGGAAACTCTTGGGACTACCGTCGTATTAAACAGGTTAGTGGATTATCCGGTAACATTTAATAATGTTCTACTTCATCCCAGGCTACTTTTTTTACCTACATTTACCTTATCTTAGGACTCGGTCGAATAATAATATATACGTTGTTCCAACTTGCACCATGGGTATAAAATAAAATATATTATAAACATTAAAAAATTATGACGGTTATAACCTAATAAACTTTTCAAAAAAAAAAAAAAATTGAACTATACTCGCTGCTCATATTTTTAAATCGGTCAGTAAATAGTTTAAATAAAGATTTTTGTGGTAACGAATATGTGAAATTAAAAGTTGCCAAAAGTCAGAAATATTAAAACTTGGTTGACTAAATTTAGTACAAAATATTTTAATAGAACTTCAATTCAGATGCTCAGCTGACTAAGGGGGTCATCTATAAAATACGCCACGCAAAATTCACTTTTTTTTTACTAAATTTTCGTTAATAAATTGATTAAAAAGTGTTTTAGTAGTGGGGACTTTTTTAAGATAAGAAATTTAAATGCCTAGAAATTTTTTATGTAGATTGTAGAGGGTGCTGTCTGCGACACTTTTCTACGTTTGAAAGGTTACAACTTTTTTGCGCCTTAGTGTATTCGCATTTTTTATAAAAAATATTATATTGTCCATCTTTTTTACGTAAATAAGGTATACCTTGCAAATGTTTCTCCGAGTTACCGTTTTCTAGATATCCGTGTTTAAATTGTTTATAACACTCTTTTAAATTGCGCTTTTGAAATATAACACTATTTTTGAAGGCTATGATTAAAACAAATACATCAAGACGCTCTGAAAATGTATTTACTGTCAAACTTTTGTATTGATTGTCAATATTTAATATTGTGGGTATTTAAATATTTAAAATAGTTTTAAATAATAAGAATAATAATAATTTTAATACATTATAGTTAAATAGTTGTTTGAAAGATTTTTACTTAAGACGATAATAAAATGCCAGGCATAAATTATGCGAATATAAAGATGCGAGATATGACAGACATATACGCGAAGGGAAATTTTAATGCACACCGGGCTCATCGAAGATATTTAGAAACGTATCCACGACAAAGACAGCCGGATTTTAAGATTTTCAAAAATTTTTACGGCAGACTGGATGAAACAGGTTCTTTTTGTTTAAAACGAGATTCCGCAGGTCGACCGAAGACTAACCATCGACCAGGAAGAAGATATTGTGGTTCGCCTAACCGAAAACCCTGACGTAAGCGCAAGACCCATTACTCTGGGAGTTGCGGTGGGCAAGTCCATCGTTTGAAAAATGTTTTACGAGTAGGGAATGTATCCATTTCACTTCACGCCTGTGTAGAATCTACTGGAAGCTGATTTGCCAGCCAAACTGAAATTTGCCTGTTTCTGTCGTACCCAGCAAAATGCCGACCCCATGTTTTTAAGAAATATTGCCTACAGACGAAGCAACGTTTACACGTAGAGGTGTATTCAATTTTAGAAATAATGACGCGTGGGATTTAGAAAATCCACATTTAGTATCGGACCGTCATTTCCAACCCGAATTTAAAATTAACGTTTGGTATAGTCTTATTGGTGATTATGTATTGGGCCCATTTAAATTACCACCTAATTTAAAGGGCGAACTGTATCTTAATTTTCTTCACACTCAGTTACCCGCATATTTACATAACATTCCTCCAAAAACTGAGACATAAAAAAGGAAAACAAACACAAATGTTATGTTTCAAAAGCTCATTTTAAAAAGGTGCAATGAAGGGCATCTAGAAAACGGTAACTCGGAGCGACATTTGCAAAATATAACTTTTTTACGTGAAAAAGGTGGACAAAATAATATTTTCATTAAGAATGCGAATACACTAAGGCGCAAAAAAGTTGTGACCATTTAAGCGTAGAAAAGTGCCGCAGACAATCTACATAAAACATTTCCTGAAATTTAAATTTCTAATCTTAACAAACTCGCCACTACCAAATTTCGTTCAAGAAAGATATTATTTAAGAAAGTTATTTGGACTAAGATAAGTTGGATTAAATCGCTATATTTTTACTCAATAAATCTGCAGTTTTGCTGTGTACCATTAATTAGCGGACACTCTGTATAATCTAATTTGCTTATAGGATTTTCAATTTCAAACCTCAGGTCACGTCACGTTTGTTCGGACCTCCTCCCCCTCCTAATCGCATATCGTCACGTTAGGCAAACCCCCACCTCTCCCACCTTTTTGCGTAAGAGTTTTATGGATGGCACTTAAGATTATGAATATGTAATTTATGATCTTAGTTCAACAGTTTTAAAGTCGATTCTTATATCTCTAGGATTTTTTTTTAATTGAAAATTAAATTAGGATTTTGATTGAAATTTGGCTTTTTTCTCTTTATTAAAATTACGCATATAGATTGCCTAAATGGCATATCCTCACCAATCAATAGACCCTATGGTTGACAAATTAATTTATTTAATTAATCTTCAGCCGATATATTTTCTCCCTTTCCGGTATGTTATCGATTTATTTTCTTACATTATTGTTTATATTTAAAACGAGCATTGGTCTTATTTTAAATTGTATTTGATTTGTTATGCAAGGTATGACAGAAAAATGGGCGATTTTCAACATCAAATTTTTCGCACACCATTCGGACATCCTGCATAACGACGATAACTTTATGTCTTCCGGCTACTGCACAGGGTTTCGGAACTTGCTAAATGAATATAACGTCAACAGAGGAGCATTAGTCGTAATTAGTAGGGCTCCCGTTCGCCGAGGTACCCATGGTAGATGAGCTTCCTCAGTAACGTTAAATGTGTCACCGTCCAGGCCGCTGTAGTGAACTGTACTTTACTGCTTTCTGATGCCAACGCCTGTTACCCAGAGGTGTTTGGGATAAGGTGGTTGAAAACCAGTTCTATGGGTGAACGTCGTGAAGTCGAAAAGTCGTAAAGTAGTGGGGTTCACCTTCCCCGTGGAACTCATGGTACATTAACTTTCTAATCAACGTTTGATTGAGTAACCGTTCAGTTCATTGTATCAAACTGTTCTTGAAGAGTAGAGAGTATTAACCTTAGTGATAATAGTAATGCTGTTAAAATATAAGTTAAAAACTTTGAAGAAACTGGTTCAGTACTAAAAAAAGCAACTAGGTAGAGAAAAACTGTACGTATGCCTGCAAACCGATAATAGAAGTCGCTTCTTCGACGTAATCTACATTCTGATCGCCGTGATTTAGTTGTATTAAATATTTGAGATTGGATCCAAACAAAATCTAGATAGTGCAATCATTGAAGTATTAAGATCACGTTAACCATATATATTTTTTACCATCATTTCTCTTTTTTTTTTGGACGAAAATAAACTTTATAACACAATTAATAAGGTCTTCTCTTGTTAATAAAAACAAATATTAGATAGAGATATCGCTAAACGCTGTTAGACAGTTATTTCTTCATTTTCCATCTGATATTCCTTGGCCAGGAAGATCTTATATATAGCATTATTTGAAGAGCAAGAATGATCTGAACTGAACATGAAATAACGCGAATTCCAGTAAAAATGTTACACCGTAAAATGAGTTGTTTGACGGAGATTACGTTTCAGGCCTTATCTTTAAAAATAAAGGTTTTTTTTTTCTATATTTGTATTTTTTTAAATAAAGTATTTCAATTATTTATATTATTATTATTTAGTTTTTATAATTGCCTGTTTCTCAGTCGCAATCTGTAGAACATTGTAGTTAGGGCATACAAATTTATGCAGTTGTAGCTTTTATATAAAACGAAACTATTTTTTCCCGTTGATAATTCTGATGCTGTGTACCTTTGACTTTCTTTGTAGTTTCATTGAAAATCAATTTGTTGGTTTCTGAGCGAGCTGATGAAACAGAAAATTGAGGAAATATTATTTATGGAGTTCCATATTACATTGTTTAACTTAAGTTAAGTTAAATGATAATATGACAACCATATTGTTGTTTAATTCACTTATTCAATATCATTTTTATTGTAATATTGTTATGGCAATTGATGGAATGAAATGAGCTGAAATAATGAGTTATTAAAAATAATTCCTTTAGTAAGTTAATCACTAATAGGATAAAATATGAACTGTGGACAAAAATGTTGAAAGTGAATAATTATGAAGTACGTTTGATACATCAGCTCTTATTACAATGAAATTTAATATTGGCTGCATAAAACATTGGTGGGTGAAAATTTCAATGGAATCTATGAAGAACTGTTTGATTCTATGCCAAAAAGTGCCAGAAATGTCAAATTATTGTTAATCATTAAGTTACGATTAATCAAACTGTTAATTATATTATTATTGTTATTCTTATCGATTTGGTATCACTCTCTCAGCTCAAAAAGCTGGAAACCATACACCGATTCCTCCCTCGCGATGTTGGAGTTCGGCTCGGAGCCTGGGGATAAATTTCATTATAACCCAGTATTCCGTTGGCATTAAAACACAAATTTCTGGCGTTAAAATAAAACAAAGATTCTCATACTTAGAAACCTTTTCCACCTCCGCTTTATGTATATTATGAGACAGTGGATTGGCAATATCAATAATTGTTCCCCACTTTTCTTTTTTATTTATTAAGACTATGTCTGGTCTATTGTAGTCGACAGCCCTGTCAGTTATTATCGGTCTATCCAAGTAGAGCAGCACATCGTCAGACTCCAGAACAACTTGAGGACTGTATTTATAATATGGCGGAGTAGATGTTGGTAAAAGACGATAATTAAGTGCCAGTTTTTGGTGGATTATTTTAGCAAGCTGATTATGCCTTCCTAAATATGCGTTTTCTGCCAAAGTAGGACATCCACCAATTATATGCTCAACAGTCTCCCCTATTTTACCACACTTTCGACATACATCTTCAGTGTTTTCTTTAAGGATATATTTCTTGTAATTATTAGTTTTGATGACTTTATCCTGGATAGCCATAACAAAACCCTCAGTTTCCGGATATAGTTGATTCTCGTCTAACCAGAGCAGAGAAGTTTTCTTATCAATAGTATTGCCATTTAATAATTCTACATATCTACCATGGAATGATTTATGTTCCCAGAGATTTATGTTGTTTTGTAGTGTCCCTGTTTCGATAGTGTAGTTTGCATGGCTCAGTTTTAGTGGTGTATAATTGTGGTCAAACTGAGTTGCGAGTCTCATAAGTTGATCTTTCGAACTTAGAAAATCTTGGCGAAGCTTCTTTTCCTGACTAAGACATAATTCTTTGATATTAATAAACCTTCTACCCCCATATTTTCGAGGAATGTATAATCTCAACACAGAATAATTCGTATGCAAACAATGGAATTTTGTTAAAAGTCGTCTAGTCATGCGGTCTAACTCTTCCAGTTCTGTGTTTGACCACTTGACCACTCCAAATGAATATGTTAACACCGGTACTGCCGATGTGTTGATTGCCTTACATATATTCCCCCCTGACGTTTTGTATTAAGAAGCTTGAGTGTCGTATGATTTAGCATTTGATTTTGTGCTATTCCCAGATACCGATAGGTATCATCCGGTTTCAATGAGTGAATCTGACAGACTAATTCATGATTTTGTTTGATTTGTCCTTTTTATATATTGACGATAGAACATTTATCTAGACCAAAGGACATCTTAATATCATCGCTGAATATTTTTACGGTTTTAATAAGCGATTGGAGTTTGCTCTGGGACTCTGCGTACAGTTTTAGGTTATCCATATATAACAGATGTGATAATCTTGTGCTGTTTGTTAACTGGAACTTAAACCCGCTTGCAGACTGATTGAGAATCATGGACATAGGATTTAGGGCCAGACAAAAGCACATTGGTGACAAAGAGTCTCCCTGGAAAATTCCCTTCTCAACGTTGACTCTTCCAGCATTTTCTCCCGATATCCATATATTTGTCTTCCAAGACTTCATTAAGTGAGTAAGCATTGCTCTGATTTTAGGGCAGATTTTGTAAATTTGCAAAACTTTAACTAGCCAATCATGAGGGACAGAGTCGAAGCCTGCACTGTAGTCAATGTAACATAAGTTAAGGTTACGCTTTGTTCTCTGGACGTGCTTCAGGGCAATTGCATCTATAGTAAGTTGGTGTTTACATCCCGCAGATTGTCTTACAGATCCTTTTTGTTCTTCTTCTAGGATATTATTATCTAAACAGTGATGATATATTTTTTGGTTTACTAATGATGTAAGTAACTTATAACGTGCTGAAAGACAAGTTATAGGTCGATAGTTATTTGGCTGCATCTTGTTATTTTTCTTATATAGTAAATATGTATTACCCTCAGATAAAAATTGCGGAATAGATTCGGGGTTATTACTGCTTTACTGAAGCAACGTGATAAATTGTCATGTATGGCATCTAAATATTTGATCCAGAAATTCTGGATTCTATCTGGCCTTGGTGCTTTCCAGTTTTGGGTTTTTCTTATGGCGTTACGGACCTCTTCTGTTGTAAATTCAGCCACAGGCAGGTGAGGTGTTGTATCCCTACGCAACTTTCCAAGTTTTTTTCCAAAATTCGTAACATGTTGTTGGATCGATGTTTTGGGTATTAGATTTACTAGGTTCATTCGTTTCAAGATCTCGAAAAAACTGTTTCTGATTTTTATAAAAGTGAGCGTTTTGCTCCTTCCTTTTTTTATTCTCATTATATCTACGCAACCTTGCTCCTTTGGCGTTTGCTTTTTGTCTACATTGGTCTATATATGAAATTACTTGTTCCTCAATACGTATATCTATCCTTGCCTTTTTGGCTATGGCTTTGGCTTTTCCGGTCACTTTTCTAGATGGCTGGCCTTTCAAGTATTCTTTCATTATATCTGCATTGCCACGTAAATCTTCTATGTTTTTTTCCAATTTTCTCTTCCACTGAGGGGTTTGCTTAAGATGATCTTGTCTTACTGTGCTAGGATAATATGTATGTTGTCCGTTAAGTTCTATTATAGTAACAGCTGAACAATACAATGCCAACTGCATGTCATATATATCAGAATTTGTTTTAAGAAACTCCCTCAATACTAGATTCATTCCCGATACAATTTCTTTGGCTTTATGAATATTTTTCAGGACCGGAATAAGAGGTCTATTAAGGGGATCAGTTCCTTCGTAAAATGCCATATTACTGAAGAATTTTTCTCTGATATCTTTTAATGTATCCAAATTGTGGTTTTGCCTTTTATCTTGCTGTATTGTTGGTGGAGTGTTTCTGAATGTTGCTGGTATTGTTGTTGTGCTTCTGATGTTTTCTAGAATAGTTTCAAGAACCTCAACCGCTTCTGTGCCTAATGGCATTGTTTGATGTATGGCTTTAGCCAGTTCTCTCTTTATTTCATCGCGTTCCGTGGTGGTTAGATAACCTTTTTTGATTATAACGTTTTTTTCTGTCTGCTATGTTTTGTTAAGTGATATCTAGTTCTTGGTGTCTTCGTATAGATTCCTTATAAAGTGATAATCTCCACCCTGGAAGTGGATCATCGCTGCATCGATTAACGTAATAAAATGCAGAGATTACGTCCGTATTTAATTCTTTTGACCATTATATACGTCGGCCGCGGGCTCTCCTAGGAGCAGTCCGCCGGACAGCGGGCCAGCCCGAAGGGAGAGTGAGGTCTTGTTCTTCGACCTCTCGTAGTGTATCCAGTTCTTCTAATACCTTTTCCGTTGCCAATCTTGTGGTACCATAGAGTTGGAAGCCGCCACTTGCTCCAAACTCTCCAACCCCAGACAAATCCTGCCGACGGTTCCGAAGGGTTCTTGTCCGCAAAACCCTACCGCCTTGAAAATCACTTTCATTTGTTTCTGTCTCCATAACTTTTAGTTTTGGGTTAAGGGAAAAAAGGGGTCACCCAAGGCAGAGCCCCGAATTACCATGGGAAAGCTATTTACTACCGGAGGGCGCTAGGTATCCGGAGACATCGTTAGAGACATTTTAACCCTGTGCCATTCAGCTCATCGGCACGATGGATTTCCACCTTAGGGGCTTTTTTTTTAGAGGTTTACTCCTCTTAGCTCGGAAAGGTGGTGGCGCTACCCTCCAAACGGACTCTCCGCTCCTGCCTTATTATTATTGTAATTATTATTGTTAATCAGGCTTGTGTACTACTTCTGAACAGACAAGGATATAAAATCCGACAAGGAAACGGCACTCAGTCATACCACTTCTAATCTGGGTGGTATCAAATGCCTTCTCAGAGGTCGTTTACGTTAGATCACAGTACCAAACGTTAAGCCCAAATTTAGGATTAATAGCCTTTGGGAGGCGCTGAAGAGGAATAATCGATAGCTGATGACCATGATTCGAAGTCCACGTTTAGCTATAGATCCATCAAATAAATTTATAAGTATTAAATTCTTTGAAGGATTAAACAACTAAATATAATTTAATATATAAATAAATGCGTTTTAGAAATATTAGGCATTTTTCACTTTTCATTCGTTCTTTGTCAAAAAAGCAGCAAGTTGATTTTCATAAACTATAAAGAAAAGCCAAAGGTAAACGACAGCACATTTATCAACGCAGGTATAATTCCGCTTTGTATTGGAGCCACGATTCTCCGAGCTTTTATGCTCTAACTGCCATTTTTTAAAAAGATTTATGATCCGGCAAAATTAAATATAATGTACTGAATTGATATATAATAAATCGGATATTTTTTCCGGGAGGAAAAGCCGTTTTGAGACTAGACTGACGCCCGTCATAAATATAAACGACGCACGACCTGTGGCGGTGGTCCAAGAAAAAGAAGCCGTGTCATACCTGAAAGGGTGCGGAAGTGTCACTGGAACATAACAGGCACGGTTGAATAAGGAATTAATTTGTCAGCAGGGGAAATTATTGATTACTAAGAAATTGGCTATTTCTGGAAGATATACGTAGTTTGTCCAAAAGAAAAAGTGACTGATGTGAATTTTATTTTCCATTCAAAATAGGCACCTTGTCAGTTATTAAGGATGGAGATAGTTGTAAAAATGTTTGAAGCATTTTTAAAGCTGCGGGTGGGGCATGCTGGATATCTGAAATCGAGTAGACATTTTTTTTTCACAGCCAGTTTTAATTTTAGAGGTACATAATCAGAATCTTTATGGTGCCAAAACAGGCTAATATAGAGGATATTCAAGCACTAGAATACTTATTTTAATTCAAGATATCGGTTACATTCTTTTTCTTTTCAGATTTTGTGTGAATTTCGGCGTACATTTTCTGTAAATATAAAATATATAGTGGCTGTCATGATCGTCGTCAATTTCGACCACTTTTTAGGCGTTTCCTATATTTCGAACTATTTATAAGCATTTATCATTACATCGTGAGTCGCCTTTTAGATTATTTTCTACTCTACGGGATCTTACGCAGTACTTAGAAATGCCCTTATGTCTTAATAACGTTTTTGTGACAATTTTAGTTAATTTAAAACAAAATTTAATGTTTCTTTTCCACTTGATTGAAAAAGTGGTCGTTAACAATCGACCGAAGACGCACTCTCAAGATTATCTAGAATTGTTTAAATGCGATTTTGCTGAGTTTCTTATTTATTTTGTTACAGTAGATGCAACACAAATTTAACTTCATAGGCCAAAGACGCAGCAGCATTCCAAACAGAGGGTGAGAGCATGTCAAAGTGCGCAAGAAAAAGCGAAAACGTTTCCATCTGCAGGAAAAGTTATGGTTGCTGTTTTCTGAGATTCTCGGGATGTTGTGTTCGTTGCCTTCTGACAAAAGACAAGTACATCACCGTCGAATATTTCGCTGTACGTTATTAGGATTGTTTAGTCAGATCTGGGTTTTTTTTTTATCTTGAAGGGTTTCCATATGCGTCGTATTCTCAAATTTTGTTTGCAGCGATTACTTCGTTTTTCCAAACCTGAAGAAATGGCTCGTTGGATGAAGATTCACTTCAAATGATCAGTCGGAATAATGTCAAAAACTGAGGCAACTGCTTATTTTGCTTTTAAGTTTGACGTCGAAAAATTTTGGAATAGTCATGTATTAATAACTGCCTACCATATCATGCCATTTTTATCAAATTTATTATACCCTGTTCTTTAAAAGTTTGAGGTTTATCAACGAAATCAGATTTAAGATTTTTCCTGCCTCCTGACACAATGCTGTAAGTAATTCAGACTGTTTAGTCGGATATGGATGCTTATCCATTCTGATCAATAAGAAAGTAATCTGTCACTACAATAATGAGCCTCCATATGCGTCGTATTCCTGGATTTGATTTCCATATGCGTCGTATTCCTGCGTCGTAAATGATCAGTCAGAATGATATCAAAACTTAGGCAAAAGCTTATTTTGCTTTGACTGTTGTGTACAACCTCATGCAATTTTTTACCAAATTCATTATAACCTGTTCGTAAAAAGTTTGAGGTTTATCAACGAAATCCGATCTGAGATTTTTCCTTTTTCCAACAACAATTTCCTTTGAATAATTATTAACATATGCGGCTACATTTTGTCGTAGTGAGAGGTGACTTGCTGTCTCATTTGCCATTTTGGATGTTTTATGCATATTGTTTGTGATCGTTTTGTTTCCATAAAAGCAGTTGGTTAACACTAAATTAACACTAATATGGTTTTAAATTTTAAGGATATTTTTCATATGAATGGAGCCATATGAAAAAGAGTTGAGCACCAACGCTACTTATTGGAATTGGAATGAGATGCATTGACCTTCGTGATGGTCGATACTACATTATAGTTTAAAGAGCATATAAGGCGAACTGGAATATGAGAGTTTCTTACCACTGAATAAGGTTCTAGGGCTTTTTTCTTATACGGATATCATTTTTTGTTACCTCCCAGTTGAGCACCAAAGCTAGATTGTGAATTGTGCTTAGTATTGAATAGCCATTTTGACTTGGCTTGCGTAATAGTTGAGCATTGCATTCAGTTTCTTTATATACCATCGAGATTTTTAGATCTTTTATGTATATATATATATATATATATATATATATATATATATATATATATATATATATATATATATATATATATATATTCAGTTCAGCAGATGCATTGCACAGGGTTTATTATATTAGGGACAGATAATAAAGTATAACCCAAGATTAAATTGACCATTTCATTAGATCAGGCCTAGGCGTGTTAGTGAGTCTATAAGGAATAGATATGGACCAACGTATTAATAACACTGACCTATAATTTTTTTCATTACTGTGAGTCAAATCCCTCTAATTTTAGGTTGATAAAAATGAATATGATATAGAAAGATTTTTGTTAGCTCTGGTTTCTGTTATATACAGAGATATATTTTAACTACATATGCCAACAACATTGAAAGTCCCTTTAATTTTTTTTTAATAACAGTTACATTCTAAGAGTTCAAAACTGATGGGAGTATACCTGGCAGGTTGTTGGATCTGAAGAGAATCATGCGGTGGCTTCATGAGATCGTTTTCTTTTAGCTTTCTTCTTGTAAGTGAGTTCCGGAGCATCCCTGCACATACCAGCAAGCCTTGCTTCATTCCAACGGCCATGATATCTTTGTACCATCGAAGAAAATCCTGATGGAATCTTTCCCCGTGTTCATCACTGACAGCTCCATAACTAGGAGGGAAAATCAAGGTCATGGGATGTGTAAGACTTGTTGGGTTTTGTTCTTCATTTTCTACTTCACTGACTTCATTTTCTACTTCAAGCTCATAATTTTGGGGTGGAGTAGGAACTAGTAAACTATCTGAATGTGGAATAGGTTGAATAGCCGATGAAATTTGGGTATTGAACTGTTCCTCTTTTCTTCATTGACAATCTTGCTTTTATGGGTAGAGTCAAGCAGAAATAGAAGTCATCTGTATGTTTTGTAGGCTCCCGCCAAACCATAGGCGTAACAAAAGCAATTGATTGTTTATTTTTTGGTTATTCTCGTAGAATAACGGAACAAGAGTTGCAACATATATGTGAAGCCTATGACTTACCCTGCTCCCCTATCTTCATACCAAAATAATGGTGATAGGCAGTCTCCACAATAGGCGTCAGATTACGGTTCTGTGACGTATATGTTATTAAATAAAAATGTAATAAATGTAATATTTTAATGTAATAAAATTATTTTCTAAATTTGCACATTTTCGAGGCATTTCCATTTAATAAATTTTACACTTTCAAAGTCCTTCAAAACCAGAAATTCTGCACTAATTACAACATAAACAATGTGAAACTCACAGTCATAGCAACAGTAATTTTGTTTATAATCTACAAACAGCTGGAGAACGTTGTGTTTTGTCAGTTGACAGGCCACAACACGCGAAAACAATTTCCCTCAAACTGGAAATGCTGACTATAAAAAATGACATGTCACTCTATCCCGAAAACAAATGTCAATCGGTCATTTTTATGATGATTTTTGAATTTTGCAGGTGAAAATACATAAGAATCAGCTACTTTTGAGCTTGAAACATTTATATTATCAGTCAGTGCAATTTTTACTGATTAATACACTAGTCGAATTCGGCATTTGAACAATTTTTTTTATCATAAATGGAAAGATCATATATAAGTTTTATAACAAAACTATTTTTATTTTTTCCCTTATAATTAAAAAGTTATATCAAATTGGAAATACATTTTTAAACCTTGTACCGATGACCCGCTGACATTTCCCGAAAAAAACCGGAACAATTGTAACCTCACAATATCGCCAATATCGGTTCGGCTCCGAGCAATTCGGTTATACCGAAATTTTCTTTTGCGCTCTTTCTGAAAAGGCGTGGGAAAAGAATCGGAGTCTCGGGTAAATAAAACAATGTATCGATCTTTGTCATTGTTCTATGTGTTTAATCTATATCTTTGACTGCATTTGTTGGTTTACTATCAATTTGTTGGTATACTACTATCAGTTTGAAAATATACTTGCTTTTAATTGTTATTTAGGCTTTTGGTGCTTTTTTCGACGTTATACTCATATATCGTTACATAAGATATCGAGGCTCAAAGGTAAGTCAGAATGAAATAAGATTAGGGTCCCTTTTTTGCGTTTGTTTTTATAACTTTTATTAATAATATTTAATTCATGTAGGGAAAACAAATTAACGTGCCAAATTTATAACAAGGAATATTTCTGAGTGCTCGCAAATAATCTACATGTAGCAACACAACGGAGGGTAGTAACAATGAGAAAGCCCTACAGGATATAAGTCTATTTTGTTGGATACGAATAATAATATTCAAGAATTAGACAAGAATAGACAAGAACAAAATTCGACTACCAATTTGGAAGGTAATGGTATATGAATAGTCTTATATTTATGAAAGTTTTACAGGATAATTTAATTTGTAGATGGTCGAAGAGTACAGAAATTTGTGATAAGTTTTCTATGGAATCAAAACAAACATCTGAAAGAGTATGCGAAAAAAAAAAGAAAAATTGAAGAGCAAACCTACTATTCAAACAAAAAGTAAAGAAAATGGTATATTTCTCTTCTAAATAAAACAAAACAGTTAAATTATTTAGTGTTTTTCAGGATTTTAGTACATTTAATCTATTAATTGAACGTATTTATTTGATAAGGTATGTTTAAACATAGGTTGGAAATTTATTACAGGCATTGAAGACTGATGGTAGGCTGGCAGTGTTTCCAGGATATGTTGTGGTTTTCTAGTGAGTAGACCTTAACAGGAGAGTCCCACACTTCGCCTATAAAAGTTTTCCGTTCAAAAAGATACCTTTTCTTATTTGGGAAATCTCTGGCTGGTCATGCATTAGAGTTAGTTGGTAGGCAGATTTATTTATATTTGCAAATATTATTAAGAGTCTAATGTAGTGTTTTTTTTTAATACTGAAAATCTTAATTAAAACAATAATGTGGTATGGGTAGATTTTTTTTGAAAATATTGTTAAGAGTTCAGTGTGGTGGTTTGAAGAATCGGTGTGGTTTTAAATGTATTGCAAACTTCAATAAAAACAATCAAATAAATGTATATATAATTTTCGAAAGTGATTGTTTTTATTCTGAATTGATTATTAATGTAGTTTAGATATTATAATCTACTATTATCCTATTTGGGGGAAGTTTTATTATGTATATTTAACAGTGTATTTTTTATTCAATTAAAATTAGAGATTTAAACACTATGTATGTGTTTTGTTTTTTAATTATTTATATTGTTTTCTCGCTCAAAAAATAATTACAAAACTAGAAAATATTTTTGGTTAATCAATATTTAACATTTTTCATTATTTGAATTTCATTTTTTCATTCATTTTTCAAACCAATATTACCAATATTACAAATATATACAAAAAATTACTATTTATAACATTATCTATATTTTTTTGTTTGAGTATTTATTATCTGTTGAAACTGAACAATCGTGACATTGAGTGTCTTGAACTTTTCTTAATTTTTCAATAATAATCAAGGTAACTGTATAAGCTTTTCTCCGAATTTTATGTTCTGAACATACACGTCCTTTTACAGTGCAAAATCAATTTTTGCGGTTAAGTTGAACAAAACCTATCCTTGCCACCGTCACTTTCTCGTGACACCCTACAAATAGTTTAATTATATTTAATAGAAATATTTTGTTTCTTATTTACATTTACATTATTATAATTTTTTTAAATAGCATCGATGTAAGTTTTTACATCGATGCTTTAGCACCTCAAACTTCAGCTGAATTGAACCGAATGTAATTTTTTCAGAAAATTTGTGACCATAAAAATATCTATAGCAGGTATATTATCAGAATTAGCCTTTATGAACTGTTTGTCATACATTACTGAACAAAATTAGTAATCAACAATATTTTATTTTGCACTTAACCAACAATGTTTTTCTCAGTATATATACGAATAAAACACTTTAGTATGACGTGTGAAAACACTTTAGTATTCTGACGTCACAAAAATAGCAGCCAATCACGACGCGTTCATAGTCACGTGATTTTTTTTAATTTCATACATTTTAATTCATCTATAATTAATAGTAACAAGTTTTTTAAAAGTTTTTCGCATTGATCAATATTATTTATGATAAAGTTTTAAAATAAAGTAAAAAAATCGATAATTATTTTTTATTCAAAAACCCAATTAACTGAAATTTTTATAGTTTGTCATCATTGGATTTAGATACTGTTATACCAAACACGTTTAAAATTTAATGACTAAATCATGGATTTAACAGGTTAGTCAACATATGCTTGATTATCAAGCTTAGTAAAATACATTTTATATTTTGGCTGAATTTAATTGAAAAATACTGTAAAGGAAATGAAACATAATATATCCTGTAGTTTAATTAATAGAATTTCCAATTCCAAAGCGTATAACTGCAACAAAAACGCCTCTAAACTTTTTAATAATGGCATTACGTGTATTCTTCCCCTAACAAACAGCTCCGGCGAAAAAGGGGATGGTGATGGTTTCATTTCGGTTGGTAAATTTTAATTCGGCAGCCCTTTATCAAACATCCAGTCCATTTATACGCACAATTCGTTATGAAAATCAATAGTCCGATTTACCTTTCTGTCGAGAGCAAATAACAATATCAAAGTTTTAGCAACCAGACGCAATACATCATCCCGTTACAAAAAAGCGTACTCGTATTCAGTTTTTATTAATTTTAAAAAAGAGATGGTAAAACATACAAAGGCGTATTGTATACATATACTCGATTGGTTCTCTATTATCGATCACCAGACCTGGGGAATACATTTGCTTTTAGCGTAGGATATCTCATGATCGCGAATTTAATGAATTTCAGTACATACACAGGCTGTTTAAAAATAATTTTTTTATTTTTAGGTTTACGATGAAATGTGTTTTTCAATAATTTTTTTTGCTGATAATATACAGGGTGTTCCAAAAAATGTATACAGTTTATTTTCTGATAACTTACTAATACTGCATTTTTTCAGATTCATCTAATTTACGGAACGGAAATTTATCCTGAAGTGTTACTGGAAATACGAAAATGCGATAGAAGTCCATTGGCAGTTCAGACGAGAATTACAGAGTTTTCAGTTCAATTAACCGCCACAACTGAACTTACTTGCAACCTGAGAATCCACACGTTACTGAAGAACATCATGCTAATTTGCCAGGCGTCACAGTGTGGTGTGGCAATGTGATGCAAAATGATTAATTGGATCGTTCTTTTTTGACGGTACTGTAATTGGTGTTGCTGACTTTAATTTGCTACAGGAAGTAGTGATCCGACGCATTCGTGGATCTTTTAAGGGTGAGCATTTTTATTTTCAACAAGATAGTGCACCTCCACATTATCATCATTATGTATGGGCTTATCTTGATAAGACTTCACTGAAAAGATGGATTTGTTGAATATCCCGCACGTTCACCTGACCTTACCTTGACTTATTTTTATGGGGATACATTAAAGACAAGGTTTATAAGACAAAACCGGCAGTAGTCAATTATGTCAGGTACATTCTAAGAGACTAAACCCGGACACCATCAACATGTTAAACAAAAATGAAGAAATAATAGGCAATAAAAATCCAGGAAAAACAAGTGAAAATTTAATAACTGAAGAAGAACTAACAGAAACCATAGAAAAACTTAAACTGGGAAAGGCACCTGAGGGCGACAAAATCACTCCGGAAATGCTGAAATACATGAGATCACATGCAATAAATGCACTTTTGAAACTGTTTAATTTAGCGTAGAAAAACAAAAAAGTTCCAAAAGAATGGACTAATGCCTTGATCATACCAATACACAAGAAATGAAGCAACAGAGAATGCACGAACTTCAAAGATATATCATTGCTATGTATAATAGCAAAAATGTACGAAACTATATTAGAGAGAAGATTGAGAGTGGAAATTGACAATACACTACTAGACGAGCAAAGCGGATCCGGGATAAACCATTCTGTACAGGACCATATTTTCACCTTTCAACAGATAGTAGAAAAAACGAGAGAGGAGAACAGAACAGTATATCTATGCTTCATAGACACAGAAAACGCTTTTGATTCAATAAAAAGAGAAACCATCTGGAACAGCTTAGAGAAGAAAAATATAAACAAGGATCTTATTGCAGCCACTAAAAGCATGTACCGAACCACAACAAATCAAATTAGATTCCACAATAGAGTATCTGCTCCTTTCACTGTTTATAAACACAATAAATGAAATAATCAAAATATGTAGAATAAATTTAAGAAATACTACGTGGGATGGATAAAGATAAAACCAGTTAACGTAGAAATATATATATATATATATATATATATATATATATATATATATATATATATATATATATATATATATATATATATATATATATATATATATATATACCCAGCACTGTTGTCACATTGGACCCAGTCCAAAGAATTCTAACACTTCATATATGCGCCATCCGACGGGAAGTCGGCGAAAAGTATGGGTCGTTAACTGTGGATCGGTTCTTCCTATTTTTGACGGGAGAGCACGTCGGTGCCCTGAAAAGTCTGAACATCAAGAGACGACGAAACATGTGCCCTCCAATGGAAGGGATGGGTGGGATGAAGGAACGACTAAAGCCATGACCATTTAAATTGGCCAATGGCGGGAGTGGGGAAAATGGATTTTAAAGGACATGCTGCATCCGAGTTGATGGTATTTTTGCATAAGTACTGTCACTAATTGAGTATAGTTATTATCTCTTTTGTTGCACTTCACGAATAATTTTTTTTTCTGCCATTCTCGTAGAATAATGAAACAAGAGTTGCAACATATATGTGGAGCTAATGACTTATGCTGGTCCTCTACCTTCATACCAGATTAATGGTGATAGGCAGTATTGATAATACTGGGGAACAGAAATTTTGTTGACTTGGATCTGTGACTTGTTTTTGACTAATTTTTCATCTCTGAATTCAAAAATATTCACAGTTTTTCTCTATCACGTCAAGTTCTTAAAGGGTAATAATATCCCTCCCTAATATCCCACATTTTACCTTAAAACTGTACATAGGAAAGGAAATAAGGTGAGATCTGACCAAATAGATTAGAATATTTTATTCATACAGAAGTTAACATATTATTAAAAGTTAAATTGTGTTTATACAAAAAATAAATAAAATATATTATGGTAAAATTTTCTTCTTATAGCTTTTCCTGGAGTGTTCAGTTTGTGGACATTCTCGCTTGATGCTCCAACAGTAGTCAGCCATCATACTGACATCCCATCTAACTTGATACCGCGGTTCCATAACCTTTAGATCTGGTGGAATCGCTCGCCCTGTTCATCACTATCAGCACCAAGATTTTCTGGGAAGTTAGCAAGATAACTATGTTTGATGCTCATGTTGCAACCAAGCTTTTAAAGCTCTCCAAGAGTTGTTGAACAATTTCGATGTAATTCGGGGATCGTGTATTTCCAAGAAAGTTTTTAACAATATTTTTAAAAGCCAACCAAGCATTCCTTTCAAGTTCGGTCATCGTTTCAGTGAAATTTTCATCTTTAACGAGTTGCCGAATCTGTGGACCATCAAACACACCAGCCTTTATCTTTTCATATGACAGGCTAGGGAATGCCGAAATTATATACTTAAAGCAGTCTCCTTCAATTCACAAAAGCTTAACAAATTGCTTCATGAGACCTAGTTTTATATGCAAAGGCGGAAATACAATGTTTTTTCTGTCGACAAGTGGCTGATTTAAAATGTTTGGATCACCAGGTCTTAGGTCAGATGTTGGCGGCCAGTTCGATTCCACCCAATGCTTCTCTCGAGCTCTGCTGTCCCACATGCACATACAGGGATACTTGGTATACCCGCGTTGCCGGCCAAGAAGGAAACAGACCATTTTAAGGTCAACACAGATGATCCATTGGTGCATGTTATATTGCAACAAGTCAATGACTTTTTTCATGTCGCCATATTCTTCACGCAAAGAAACTGAATGACCTATTTGGACTGAACCATATAAACTTCCGTTATGTAGGAGAAAACACTTTAAGCTACTCTTTAGCTATCTATAAACAATCGCCATTCAGTTGCATTATAGTTAGAAATGGCCAATTCTTTCATTAAACCTTCTACGTTCTGGCAATATACAAATCCGTCATTATTTCTGAAGTACTGCCTAAATTTACTTTCTCTGGATCGATATTAAGTGACTTTAGCTCCTTTGTCAAGCAAATTTTTTTCGTGCAGTCTTGATGCTAATAATTCCGATGTTTTTTTGGATAGTCCCAAATCTCATGCTAAATCGTTTAATTCATGTTGATTGAATCCTTTACGAACAGAATCATTGGAAACTTTGAATTCTTCGTCGGTGCAGTCACTTCGATTTTCACTTGATTCACATTCTTGTATTTCTAAAGAAGGTAATTCTTGAAAAACGGGCACTGGAATTTCAGCTGAATAAGGCACAAGGCATATAGCTGACGGTAAACTAGGGTACTCAATTTTATGTTTGTTTTTCTTGTCGAATCCTGATGTTTTCACTATGCAAAAGTAGCAATCACTTAAGCGATTGTTGGACTCTCGCCAAACCATTGGTATACCAAACGAAAGTTTAATAAGTGTTCTCTTCGTCTACATTCGTAAACTCTCTACACACTGCTTGCACACTTTATGAGGGGCCCATTATTTATCTTGGTCACCTATTTTCACTTTAAAATAAGCAAAATAGGCTTGCTTGACAAATGTACTAATATTAGTCTGTTGAATGGGGATGGTAAAATTGCCATATATATAACAAAATAAATCAGGGCTATTTAAGCACTTACGACAGGAACTACCAGAGGCAGACATAATGAAATTCAGTTGTTGTGTATGTATACTTTGACTTCACTATATTAGAGCGACACAGACCCGCGTACTTTAGCATCTCATGCGTAACTGACCTAACTAGTTTTGGATGACGCAACGTCACTCACGCTCCCACTCCTAGGTCGAAGAAGGTTCGCCGGTAGGAGAGCAGTAGTAACTTTTGTGATTCGCCAAGCTTGACGTGATAGAAAAAAACTAAATAAAGTTTTGGAATTAGCATGTCATTTTACGTATAAAACAACTTAAATATCGAACTGAAAAGAAATTATTTTCAAATTGTTCCCCAGTGTAATAGGCGTCAGATTGCGTTTCTGTAAGTTACTGTGAGTTACCGAACTAGTTTTGGATGACGCAACGTCACTCACGCTCCCACTCCTAGGTCGAAGAAGGTTCGCCGGTAGCAGAGCAGTAGTGACTTTTGTGATTCGCCAAGCTTAGTCGGATGCGCAACAACTGTAGAGAAAACACTTGACGTGATAGAAAAAAACTAAATAAAGTTTTGGAATTAGCATGTCAATTTAGGTATAAAACAACTTAAATATCGAATTCAACAGAAATTATTTTTCAAATTGTTCCCCAGTGTAATAGGCCTCAGATTGCGTTTCTGTGAGGAAAATATTACTTCACTAGAAATGTAACAAAAATTATTTCCTAAATATACAAATTTATGAGGCATTCTGATTTCATTTGAAATTTACACTTCAAAAGCGCTTCAAAACCAGAAATTCTGTGCTAATCATAACAGAGACAACATGAAACTCACAGTTACACTAACAGTAATTATGTTTATAACCTACAAACAGCTGGAGAACGTTGTGTTTTGTCCGTTGACATGTGTGACAACTTCCGAAAACAAAATTTCTCCAACACTGAAAATGTAGAGTTTAAAAAAAGATATGTTACTGTATTTCCAAATCAAGAGCAAACATTTTCATTGTTTGTCAGTGTATGTTGCGTACTTATAGTCAAATATTGAAAAAACATTAGTTGAACTCCACTTTTGCCCAATTTTGCTTACTCTAAGATTAGGTATTCACCTTATAAAAGTGTTAGTATTATTAGGTGAGATTTTACAGAATGTTTTCAATGTGTGGTTCTGAATTCCATTTAAACCATGAGGGCTGAATATTAGTGCTCAGCTTGACAAAGTAAACACGTTTTTGATTCAAGAATATCTAAGAATGATTAGCCGAAAAGGTGTTATTCTGGAGCATGACAGAGTTAGACACGGAAGTACTAGTTCATCACCCACCGTATTCTGATGCTGCACCGTCAGATTACCATCTTTTTAGATCAATGAAACATTTTCTTCGTGGAAAAACATCTCCTACTGCGACAGCTTTTATAAATAATATCATTTTACAAAAAATGAATAGAACGTTTGTCAGAGAGATGGACGAAAATTGTCAATAACGATTTTGTATATTAAGATTTTATTAATCCAGTATACCTCGCCTAAGGTACTGGACGGGTCACGGGTGGTGGATAGTGAAAGATCCATTAGATATTAATGGACAGCTGTGAATATCTGAAAATAAGCAGTGCCGAACCAAGAGAAAAAACTAAATCCACTTAGCGTCTGACTTATATCAAGCGGCTGAGTGGTAGCGTCTGTCCACCAGTGGTGCGGCTGAGATTTAAATTTTCGAATTAATCCTTCCAGTCTTAACCTCTGAACCGGCATGATTCAAACCTTTAATTCAAAGTACAAAAGAAAGCGTTCTAGCAATTCTCTGCCAGCTTTGCTGGTATAACCGGATATTCGGATTCTGGGGCGTCCGGGGTTAAACGCAAAATCTTTCAGAGGAAGTCGGATACCTCGGGCCAACGTTTGAAACCCAAAACAAAAACTTTCTTTGGAACGGTACATATCAACTCTCTCCTGCGCCCAGGAAAACTATACGAATTGGGGCGAACATTGAATCATCAAAAAATCCAAATTTCAGCTCTGCAAGAAACCAGGTTGACAGATGATAACACCTTGGACTTCGGCAACTACAGACTTTTGAAAATAAAATGGATAACAGAATACTCAAAAATACACCACATCTCGGTGTTGCTTTCGCTATCTCAAAAACCATTCTTGGTTCTATAACTAATGTCCAGTCAGTAAATAATCGACTTATGACGCTATCCCTCAAGTGTGGTAACAAAAACTATACATTAGTCAATGCACACCTCCCAGTTAACGAAGAAAATAGTCCTGGGAAATTCTGGAAAAGACTATTTCTAAAATACCCTCTAACCATATTAAAATCCTATTGGTTGATTTCAACGCCCAACTAAGGAAAGGAAGAAAGTACAGAAAAACCGTCGGCAGTTTTCCCGCTCATAAATGGACTAACCATAATGGCAGAAGATTAGTTGAACTATGTTCGCAGTTTAATCTAAAAATAATGTAAATCCATTTTAAGAAGAAAATAACAAAACAAAAGACCTGGAAGTGTCCAAACACGTACATGGGTGAATTTCAAATTGACAATGTTGCCATTTAGTACACCAATTATAAAGAGATTTTGAATGTTCAAGTCAGGACAGCAGCTAACATAGACACGGATCATTACTTGACTAGAATCAAACTTAGCTTAAAACCTCGAAAACTTATTCAAAAGATACTGCTAATACCAAAGTTCGACCCTATGAAATTAAAACCAACCCTAACAGAAGAGCTTGATAAACAACTAGCAGAGAACTGGCAAGAATTGAAACAGAAAATTATTAAAACAGCCTTAAAGTTGGTCCCTTTACAAAAACGTAGAAAAAATCCGTGGTGGAATGAAGTTTGCGAGCAAGCAGTATTAAGCCGAAGTAAAGCATTTAACTACTGGAACTCCGGTAAGACTCCAAATTTCCTTTGAAAAGACATAATACATGACCTGCAACAGACTAAGAACTCCATTTCTAAAAACAAAATATGGCAACATCAAACGAGTTTCTCTGTAAAATATTTGGGTGAAATAATCATGAAAAAGGGGTTGGAAAAAGCGGCCAATAAGGGTAGATGTCAAAAAATGAAAACTGCATTGAGACTTACACAAAATATTTACAACAAAAAATGAATATCTAAAAATACAAAATTGAGATATTGCGAGATATTAAGCCAGAATGTCTATATGGGGCAGACATCGAGGAGATTGAAAAGAAGGAAAGAAAAATCATAAGAAAAATCTTAGGCACCCAAACAAATAAATATACCGACTTCGAGAAAACCAAGAAATTAAACAATACACATATATACACAGCGATATGAGAAAAAGATTTAAGTTTTACGGACACATAAAACGGATGAATCCGAGTAGGCTAACTAGACAAATAGTTGAATTTTATGAAAATAAGAGTCGAGCTAAATTAAATAGATTGCTGCAATTAAAGAGGACCTAAGATCAGCAAATATTGTGCAAAATGAAATGAAAATGAGTGAAATTCAGGATAGAGGCTGTATCAGATACAAGCTTAACATTTGGGAAGTTGGTCAGAGAGAAAAATGTACGAAGACCAGAACAACTTAGTCTGACGAAAGGAAAAAGCTCGCAACGAAAGTATGAAATCAGTATGGGCGCAAAGGAAGGCTAACAACAACAAACGCCTCTAACTGTACTTCGCGTGGTCCACCAGGGTCCATAAGTGAATATTAATAATAAGATTGTATTAACTGTTAAACAGGGGTCCCTAACCTCTTCAATGTGTTGAGCTACTTTAATAATATTCAAATAGAGAGAGTTTTCTAAACTTGTTTAATGCAATAATGGAAATACATTTTCGACGTACAAGATACCTAAATTGGTATATCCGACCGACATTGTCCACGCGAGGTTGGTGATCCATGCTCTTTATATAAATAAAATATAGTTTTGTACAGTATCAAATAACGACATTAACACTATTATTTGTTTTAGAGATTAGTTTAGATTTCGTTCAGCTGATTATGATGTACCTAGAAGTATTAGCAGAAGCAGAAGTTTTTAGTTCAATACAATCATTATTAGAGATTTTGACTTACCGCTATATATATATATATATATATATATATATATATATATATATATATATATATATATATATATATATATATACCGATATATAGCGCGATTTGAATCTAAATAACTTTTAAAGCAGTGGCGGCTCGTGAGTTTTTAAAGTGGGAGGGCGTAAAAGAAAATAGTACTGCTCAAGAGTTTTTTTTTTGCTTTCGCCTTCCTCCTTTTTATTTTTCATGTTATTGAAACCCTATACAGGAGGTGAAACTGTGATGTTTTACTCTGAAAAATTGTTTACTCTGATAAATGTTGGAGGGGCGACGTCCCAACACACTCCCTCACGAGCCGCCACTTCTTTTAAGTATTTCTTACAGGAGATTAGATTTTTTTTCTGGAATATAGCGTCAACATTAACTATGGTTATATTAAAATCAAACAGACTTTACAATTGGAGATGTGCAAAAGACAGATTTCAGCAATATTGGAGTAGGTAATATTGACTCTCCACTATTTAATTGAAATGCATATATATTATTTACACTACTAATTAAATTCACTTTATATTAGCATTTATTTCAAAATGGTGGTTGATTAAGAACAATCAATCATAAACATCAATCTAATTTAGTATATTGTAATTTTATCTAAATTATACCTCACATTTTGCTATATTGTGGATAACATGGCAATATTGATTTATAATTCAGTATAATTCTTGATAATTAATTATATGATTTAAATTGTAAAATTTGTGAGAGCTTGTTCTTCAAGGAAGAAATGGAATTATTATTATCAAAAAAAATAATTTTATGTCATCATTATACTACCAGAGGCAGAAAATAGTCATCGAAAAATTAAAATTGTATATTCTATTTCTACACATGAGGGTTGCTATTTAGGTATCTCGAATAATAAATAAAAACAAATATTTATCATTGAAAATTATTTTATTGTTTTTCAAAATATTCTCCGTTATAGCACTTTTTCCATTCCGATTGAGGTATCTACAAAAAATGCATTTTGAACACATCAACCGCTTCTTCTGGCATCAAAAATCATTGACCATGTGGTTTATTCTTCACGGACGAGAACAAAAAGAAATCATTGGGTGCCAAATCAGGTCTGTACTATAAATGATCCATCAATTCGATATTTTGACCGGTCAAATATTGAGTTGTTCGGTCCAATGTGTGTGAGTTCGCGTTATCATGGTGAATAATAATCCTGCGTCGCTGGTTTGTTCTTATTTTCGTTTTTTTTCCTATTTTTTCAAACACGTATTTCAATTAAATGGTTGTGTACCATTCAGAATCGACCATTCTACGATGCCCTAGTGGCACTGTAGGCACATGCTCATTTATCCCAGTAAAACAGGTGACCATTTGCTTCGAAGAGCTTCTTGCGCAAATAACTTTTGTTGAGTTTAGCTCATTTTAAAAGACCAATTTAGTTGATTGCTGTTTACTTTCGGGCTCATTCGCATATATCCAAGATTCGTCACCTGCATAAATGTTCTACACGGCTTTTTACGCACCACGATTCTATTTTTTGAGCATTTCTTTCATCAAGCGATGCAAGCCCTTTTTTGAGAGCGAACAATTTTTTTTCACGGCTAAATGTTCATGTAAAATGTTGTGTATGCTTGTCATACTAATGCCCAGGGATCCCTCAATCTCACAGTATCCACGTTATCCCAGTGACGTGCTTTTAAAGTGGGAGGGCGTAGAAGGAAATGGTGCTGCTGAAGATTTTTTTTTACTTTCCCCTTCCTCCTTTTTACTTTTCGTGCTATTGAAACCATATACAGGAGGTGAACCAAGAAATTGAGTTAAAATAAAATGAGTTGAAAGAAACTGAACGGAAATAAAATATGGTGTTTTGCTCTGAAAAATTGTTTACTGTAGTAAATGCTGGAGGGGCGGCGCCACAACGCCCTCCCTTACAAGCCGCCACTGCTTTATCGGTTCGCGCACAATATAGATGTTTTCTGGCACAACATACAGTTTTTATTAATTTTATTTAAATTCATCCGTGACCAAACGATCGCCACGATTGAATTCACTAAACCAGTGATGCTTTGATGTGAACCAATGGTTTTAGATGATAATTCATCGCCAATAGTCGAAATGAGTTATTCGATACACTGTTGTTGAGATATCCACGTGGAAAGTCGTAGTCGTAGAAAATCATGGCACGAAAATTCTTACGAGTTAATTCCATTTTTTGCTTGAATTTACATTTTCAAGTCAGTAGACAACACAAATAGCGTCCGTATGACGAAAAGTTTTAAGTACGTATACAGTCAAACTGTCAATGTCAAACTTTACGATGTATATGTCAGATGGCGCCAGGCAACGCCATTGTTGCTAATTCCGGATGCATAAATAGCAACCCTCATATACATGAACTACTTTATTCAGAAGAATTATGTCCTATAATGATATGGTAATGTAAAAAGGCAAAAAAATCTATTGATAATCATGAAGGCCCAGAAATTATTATAACAAAAAATAATGTTTAATATTTTCATTATTGTTCTTGAGGAAATGCATGAAACATATACTAGTATTATGACTAAATACAGACCATCTTCTTGCATCACTATGCAAATGTATATATAGCTCAAGCATCCCATCAAATGGTTAAGTAATTGGAATGTTTACATTTTTCTTAATATGACTACAATGCCCACTATAAGGCCATTCAAAATGTTTAGAAAATGGAAAACTAAAAATAAAATATGAAAATGTACTCCGAAAACTAGATGGAACGATAAGATATTTAAAAAAGTCAAGATTAAACCAGGTGGTGGACTTGCAGATAGTAGTCTTGCACTGGAAGGAACAGAATGGAAAATGAAAATAAAAGAAGATAAATATAGATCTTTAAATTCAATACTGGCAATGATTGGTAAATAAGTATAAATTATATATTTAATCAGATTTATATTATAAAATGTTTCACTTATTTACTGTTCTTATAACTGGTAAATTTGATTAAAATATTCACATATTGTGCATAGAAAATTTAGTAATTGACTACCATTCTATGTACGTGGACATGTTCTATTATGCACCCGGCATGCGGTCAATGCGGTGAAATTATAATATACTGCGTAAAGTTGATGCATCGAAGCTAATCCCGATAAAGTTATTTTGATAGCATTCGTATCTATGCATAATGTGGGGCATGGATTGAATCTGTTCTAAAAGTGAAGTCTTTCTTGTTATTCGTTATTGGAGAGACTTCTCTCAAGAAGGTAGACAATATGGCGCAAAGAGCTCTTGGGACTAGGAAAAACTACAGATAAGAGGATAGGTTGTTTGTCTTAAAAGAAATATTTGGATTACCCTTCATTTTAAATAAATATTTTAATTAAATAGCGAGTTTAAGTCGACTTAATATTGGCATTTGCAAAAGTATGTATTGGTTTATTTTAAGATTTATTGACTACACTTTGTCAGCTATTGAACAACCCTGGTGTGCAGTTCCCGAAGGCAATCTTAGGTTTATAATTAACCTTTAGTTGAACCAACATTGAAAACCTCGCAGATGGCATCCGGCTTTTCACAGCATCCATCAGATAAACCCGATGGGAGTTTTTTCTCACATTTTATGCTTTTATACTTGTCTATTAAAATGCAGTACACAACTTTGGTCTTTACTAGGAGGATTATCCATCCAAATACTAACCGCAACATGCAAAGTTGTATTTCGATCTCCGAGTCGTTCAATTACAGAACATAACACCTCCCGGTTTGTTTTATATATAAAAAAAACATGTCTCTGTAAAGTTTTTAATAGTGATGACACTCACCATCTATAAACTCTCTAGATCTGACAGGACTGAATGCTTATTATAAATTGGTATTAATTGAATATAAAAAAATTGACAGTATATTTTTTAACAGGGTATTAGTCATCTTGCTTATTAAGGTTAATTTCATAATTCGGCCCTGTCTATAATTTATTATGGCTCAACGAGTAATCCCTAACTGGAAACAGGGTAGGGAACCATATCGTACATCTGGTATGGGGTAAGTGCGATATCCCGCGGCGGCTACAATTTATTAAAAATAAAAACTTTTTGATCTCACCAGGTCCGTTTATTTCGTTAGCCAGCTTTGTTTCGCCCCTTTCCGCGTTTTCCGAATGATATTCGTAAACAATATTGACCATTGTGGAGGCACACAAAAAACATACAAGGTAAATCTTTTTTTTTCATATTGGACTTATTAAGGGTTCTATTGTTTTCGCTGGTTTAGATCTTGTTTTAACTTTGAGCTTCGTTTTGTATACATTTTGATGCGATTTGTACGGTCCGTTTGATTGAGGCTTTGTGGAAGTTTTTTGGTTTTCAAATCGTTTAGTGCCTTTGGGGATTGTTCGTATGTTTGTTTAACACACATTTTCTGCTTTATGATTCTAAAGCAGCGGTCACTGCACTGCATTCAATAATTAAACTTATTTATACTAAATTTGTTTTTTTTTTGATAATGTGTAGAAGTACAAGTTAATCTGCCCAAAACAAATAGGATATCAAGATCATAAACAAAAATGTTTATGGAATTTTAGTACAAACTTAATTTGTATGTATTTGAATGTACATTAAAATTTATTACTTAAGTAGTTATTTAGTCTTCACCTCTTCTGCCATTCTGGGTGTAGATGTTTGGACTATCCAATAGCCTTGGTGGAATCCTCTCCATTTCCCTCTGTTTCTGGCCATCACTATTGCTCTCTCCCAAGCAAATTCGAGCGAAGCAAAGCGATCGACTTGTTCCAAGTTTTCGTCGATCTTTCTCTCTACTTCCCTCCATACATTTCCATAGCCAACACTCTTTTTACCACCCATATCTCTGGCATCCAGACGAGGTACCCGAACCATTACAATTGGTTTTTCTCAATTACTTCCAATATCGATCTAATCTAATCTCTAAGATCTATCGATCTAATAATATCTCCCTTATCTCGGTATTTCTCAGTCTATCCGACCGTGCCACCATTTCATTCCTTCTCAACACTCTCATCTGAAAAACTTGTAGTTTTGCTGTTTAGACAACATTCATGATTCACTACCTTAAGTCACTATAGACACTATCGTCGAGTTATAAACTTTAACTTTGGTTTCCTTAGTAATTTCCCTTGTACAGGAAAAGGGTTTAACGTTGCATAATACGTTTTTGTTACTGTATCTATTGTATTTGTTAGATCGCATTTTCCATTTCTCTTTTGCTCCAAGGTGAGATATTTACAGTTATCAATCTGTTTCACATTTACGTTGTCGAGCCTTATAAAAATCCTCCGAGCATTCTGAAACCACCATCCAAATTTAGTCTTAGGCCATTTTTTGTGAATGCCTTTTTCCATGAATTCAAATAATTCTGCAATTGGGCTTCTTTTTCCCTCAGCAACATCAGATTGTCCGTATAAATCAGTTCCTTAATTTCAACCATTGCAAGTTTATGCACACCCACTCTAGAGCCTCAAATATTTAGACTTTTTTGGTCAATTTGGGGTAACAATAGGGGGATCAAAATACTACCTTGTCTAACGTATTTAATTGCTACAAATTTGATTGAGCTCATGTTATTTGTTCTGACATAATTTCTACAGTTTGAGTATAGAGATTGGATAGATTTTATTAGGGGTTCATTCACTCCGTAAGGCCTGTCAGGCTAGGAAAACTGTCGAATACCTTGTGAAGATCCACAAAGTACAACTATAGCTAGTGTTTTCTATCCAAGGTCTTTATCATAAGTTGTCGCAACGTAAAAATAAAATTCTGTGTGCTCCAGCCTGCTCTAAATCAATGATTACTATCATCAATTTTGTTATCTAGCTCTATTCTCAATTTTCGTTGCACTTAATAGAGAAACCTCTCTGTAATTATGACACATTGAGCGGTCTCCTTTTTTAAAAATTGGCAAAATGATTACTACTTCCCAGTCCCTTGGTATATCAGGAGTCATCTGTTTCCCCATGCAGCATTTAGTACTGTAAGGAGAAGAACTATTCTCGCTTTTTCCATGTTCTTGAGCAATTCCACTCCAACACCATCATCCCCTGCAACCTTCCCATTTTTACACATATTAATTGCACTATCAACTTCGTTGTATTGGAGAATGTCACCTTTCAATTCTTGTTGGTTTCCCTTTGGTCTCTTCTTATCAATTAAGATGATATGCTCGCCCTCCAATATTCCCTTAAAATGTTCCAGCCAAACTTACATTATCTCGTCCTCAGATACCAACCGTCCTTTATTTCTGATATATCTTACCTTTTCCCTTTGTTCTCATACTTCTTAAAACACTATAGAATAATTTTTAATTGCTCTTGATGTCCGTTTCCATTTTGACTCCAAAATCTTCCCATTGGACTCCTGGCCTCTTCGACACTTTTCTTTACAGTATTTGTTTGATCTTTATATTCCTCATAAGTTATACTTTTATTAGCAAGGTACTTCTCCCAGAGATATTTTTTCTTTTGCTTCTAATTTCTTCGGACGACGAGGGTGTATGTTTTTTGTTATTTGCAATATTTTGCGTTCCACAAACTTCTTCGGCAGCTACTACACAAATTTCACTAAATGTAACCGATAATTTATCAGTATCCTTCGATTGCCGTTCTTTATAACATTCCACTCTTAATCGTATACTTTCCTCAAATATCCTTTTATAATTATCCAATTTTGGTCTTTAAAAATTTATGACCGACCTCTGTTTTTTATCGTTTTGATATTTCTGTATTGTTTCTTTTGGCCATTCTCTATTGAAAATAACCATTACCAAGGAGTGGTCGCTGCCTATCTCAAATCCCCTTTTTAATTTGTTGTGCTTTGCTGTTTTTAACTTAACAACTCAATTATGGGTTGTGGAGTCGCATTGTGGTTTCTTTATTTTAAAACTGATTGTTTGAAACTGAAAATGTCCAACTGTAGCTACGGATGGATGTATATAATTTATATGGATGTAAATGAATTATATTTACTTTCCTTTATAATTATACGTTACACATGTATAATTAACGTGAAAACGTTGAAATATAAAAATAACTAACATGATAATTTTTTCCTTCATTTTTGTTGGCGTTAATACTGTTAGTAACTAGGGTTTATGTTTTATATTGGATTATGCCAATTATGGTCTGGTGTATCCGACGTTAGCAACATAGCTCGCTTAGGTTATACGACTAATATTAAGTCAAGCCTTTTCAGAGATAAAAATTCGTCCCTGTTAGTGTGATAGTATAGAAAGTAATGGACCATAGGCAAGGGTATCCAATAATTTGCCGCTACAAAAGTATGCTTATGCTTATGTATGGATAATAAATCTAAGTTGAGCAATAGCATATTTATGTAGGATTCTTAGTAAATAAATTAGGGATATAGTCTATTTTTAAAGAAGAAGTTCTCCGGCTGATATGATTATAAAAGTCTCACGAAGTGTTAATGTCAGGCAAGATAATTGTTTCAAATAAATCCGCTCACATTTAATGAAAATGTAAGCAAAATAATAAAAAAGACTATCAAATTGGAAGAAAATCGTCTTTCACCACATCACCAATACTCATACATTTTTAGCTACACAGAGGAAATGGTTAAATTTTAGGTAGTATTTTATATTGTATATTGTATATTATATTCATATCCCCTAGACTTGACATTCTCCTATTATCGCTTATTTTAATCGATGTAAATCAGTCTTTGGTTTGTGGTTACATTTTCACTATCTCGAATTTTCACTAGCGAGTGACAATCGTGGAATACCTCTTAGAAGAGATCAGGTTTTACCTAGCAAAATAATTGGCATGAGTAAAGGGCAAATCCCTGGTGAGTCTTATACTTTTGCCTACAGAAATGCAGTCCACAAACCTTATCTTTTTTCAGACAAACAATGCTGCATTTTGATCTCTTATTCGTCGGATTACAGGAGACAACTCCCGGTTACAGCTGCACCAATTTTTCATGGATAAATCTCAGTGAAATATGGTAAGAGGTCATAGGTAACAGTATTTAATACGAGGGTTGCGATTTGTGAATCTGGAATAATACAAAAACAAATATTTATCATTGAAAACGGTTTTATTGTTTCTCAAAATATTCCTCGTGATGGGCACTTTTTTGCATACGTTAGAACCAATTTCCATAGCATTTGTTCAATTCCGATTGAGGTATCTCCAAAACATGCATTTTGAATGCATCAATCGCTTCTTCTGTCGTCGAAAATTGTTGAACACGTAGTTTATCTTCACGGACCAAATCAGGATTGCACGGCAGATGACCCATCAATTCGATGATTTGACCGGTCAAAAAAAGAGTTGTTCGGTCCAATGTGTGAGAGCTCGCATTGTCATGGTGAAGAATGATCCTGCATCGCTGGTTGTTTTTTCTTCTTTCTTCAAAGACTTCTGCCAAACAAATGGTTTCTGTACTGCAGCCACATGTCCATTTATCCCCAAAAAAAAAAACAGGCGACCATTTGCTTCATAGTACTTCTTGCGCGAACAACTTGTTGAGTTTGGCTCATTTAGAAAGAGCCATACAGTGCTGTTTACTTTCGGACTCATACGAATAGATCCAAGATTCATGATGTAAGTAGATGTTATTGCTTTTGACGCACCACGATTGTATTTTTGAGCATTTCTTTGCATCAATCGGCACAAGCGATTGTCACATTATGCGGATACCAACGCGCACAAATATTTTTCACGGCTAAACGTTTTTGAAGTGTTTAAAAGTCTTTGAAGAAAGAATAAAAAACCACCAGCGATGCAGGGTCATTCTTCACCATGATAATGCGAGCTCTCACACAATTTTTGACCGGTCAAAACCCGTGACGATAAACTAGGTGTCCAACAATTTTCGACGACAGAAGAAGCGGTTGATGCATTCAAAATGCATGTTTTGGAGATACTTAGAGAAATTGGTTCTAACGTATGCAAAAATGTACCCATCACGAGGAATATTTTGAAAAACAATAAAACCATTTTCAATGATAAATATTTGTTTTTATATTATTCCAGATTCACATATCGCAACCCTCGTATTAAATATTGTTATCTATGACTTTCGAATCGAAGTTTTCTGTCACAACAACCGATTTTGGACGGTCATCTTTAAATTCGTCGGTGAGCGAACGACGGACACAATTGAATTCACTAAATCAGTAATATATAGTGATTTTAGATGCTGCTTCATCGTCAAAAGTCGAAGTGAGTTGGTATATGAACTGTTGTTGAGATAATCCACGTAGTAAATCATCGCACCAAAATTTATTAATTCCATTTTTTGCCTGAGAAGAAATATTCAAATCACTAAACAACACGTCACTAACAAACAGCGTCAGTATGACAATAAGTTCTGAGTACGTATATAGTCAACAATGTCAAATTCTGCGATGTATATGTCAGGTAAATCCTAGCAACACCATTGTTGCCAATTCCTGTTGCATAAATAGCAACCCTCGTATACCTGTAAGTATTTTTTTGACAATTGACAATAATTTAACATAATATAACGTGATTTATATTCTAGTTAAATATATTGATTTAGTTTGCTTATTGTTAAACTTTGAACAAAAATTAGGTGAATCTTGTAAGAAGGGCAGAGCAAAGTGTGAATAAGTTCTATATTTGATATTTGATGCTCTATGAGTTTCGAAAGTCTAATACCATTAATGTTGTTTATACTGATGCCTTGAATAGTAGAATATGCCAGAATTAAGTTTAAAAATATATGAAAGGTAAGTCTATTGTTGGCTAAAATACAAGCTGATTCCAAACAAATCATCCATGAATTAGACACAAAGCTTAAAATTACATAATACAACGGTATTTAAAACAACTGAACAACGTGTAAATAAAAGGAATGCGGACGTCATATCGACTTTCAGTTGAAAAGATAAAATCAATTGGCAACCATCTCCAGTGCATTTTTGTCCAGGTTAGGCAGAGATATTTTTCTTCAACAAATTGTTACTGGATATGAAAAGTGGATTCTATACAGCAATCCACATAAGAAAAAAAACAATGGTTGATACCGGACAACTTCCTTTTGCACTCCAAAACCAGGTCTTCACTCTAAAAAAGTATTATAGTTAGTATGGTGAGATTTTATAAGAATTATTCACTATCAGGTTCTGAGTCCTAATAAAATCATAAGTGCAGAATATTGATGTGGTCAGTTTGATATACTATATATTGTTTTTATTAAAAAACGTCGAAGACTGATTAATTAAAAATGTTTTATTCTACAGCATGACAATACAAGGCATCATAATGCCAGAATCATTCAAGAAAAAATGTACCTGTACCTACTGTACCATCAGATTAGCATCTTTTCAGCCCTATGGGACATTTTCTCTTCGTGACAAAAGTTCTTACTGTCACAACTATTAAAATTGTACTCGAAGAATATTTTACTTTAAAATCTCTCTCATTTTACAAAAAACGAATAGAAAAAAACGAGATAGGTGAAGATCGTTAATAATAATAGCGATTATATCGTAGATTAAAACTGTATTACCTCTTAAATAAAATGAATATTTTTATTTTAGTAGAATTAAAATTTAAATAATAAAAGAAAGAAATATGACTAAATCATACGGAACATTAAAATAAAACTTACATCATAAATTTTAAATCTAAAAACCAACTGTCCTAGTAAGGCATTTTTCTTAAAATTTAATTAACAAAATACAATTAAATCACCTTAGGTCTATTTTATAAGAATTATTTTTATATTACCATTTTACAAAAATCAAGACCCGATGTTAGATAACTGTTTATCTCAATAATATTTTCGTTTTATTAAAAATATAAGTTTGATTTAGAATAAAGAGGAAAAATCGATAACGACGAACCATCGGTGGATCAGAATGTCTGGCTGTCGGTGATGTATGACGTCGGGTCCAGGTGACCCCTCTAAAGTTGACAGCGTTTAACCATGGCTTAACTGATTTAATTGTGGTTGTGATTTATGAAGGGCCCGTGACATCGTATTGTGTGACGTTCTCGTTTTGTATACTGTGAATTACACGCCGGTCTAAGGGTAATACGACCAAGCGCAGTCCGACCGAATTATTCATTATATTTTATTAGCGGTAACATGGCTTTATTAATATTTTTTTTTATTGTAATATCGCTACTGAATAATAAGTAATATAGTAATGCTTCAGTTAATATTTGATTTTTTTAGCGTTCATATTTGCATTTATACACTTTATGTTATTTACAATAAAAAAATTGTTGCATAGATGCATCTAATAATTCGAAATTAGCATAAGTATTTAAAAATTGTTTCAGATTCTGTGTTTGAAAAATTTTGTATATTTCGGTTATTGCAGCACGTTTGAATATACGTAATTAATTAAACTAATAACTAATGTGTCTTTCAGCTACAGAGAGCTAGATTGGGTAACAATGATTAATGGTGAAGTAGTATAAAAAATATGAAGGTGATTTTCTGTGAAGATATGGTATACTGTCGATTGACAGATTCGACTTTACCGAGTACGATACTTCTTGTTCCAAAAACATTCCAATATACCTTGATAATATTTCCTAACGACAATCTGGTCATTTGTTCTACAATATTAACTGTTTCAGTGTTATTACCAGTAGTTGCAATAAGAAATAAGTGATTTAGGATTAGCAACTAAGATTATTTAGTGACTGGACCTACAGATTAGCTACAGACAACCTCGGGCAGCATCCCCTTACCCCTGTTTAAGACGCTGTTATGCATTTGAAAGCTCTTTCAACTTACTGCGATTGTATTTTCTTCTGGATGAGCAAGGTTTACCGTACCGATTTGGAGGTTTGGTTAATACTACTAAAGTTTAATTTTTTTAAGTTTCAGTAATGAGCATATCTTTATCATTTCGGTTGTGAATGGCGTTCTTACCTGGGATGGTAAGGATCAGAATAATTCAAATACACGGTAAAATTTACGAAATTTTGTAGAAACATCCAACAATTTTTAGGTGTACTGTTATTATGTTGTATCGAATGCTAAATTTATCAAGTTTATTGCTGTAAAATTTTCACTGCAAATAGATTTACTAAAGAGAAATGGAAATTGAATTTAAATCCTGCAGCTTATCTTCAAATATTCACAGGAAAGCAAGTTAGTTTTAGTAAAGATGCTTGCTCACAGCAATAACATCATTTACAAGTTATTATTTTTTGTATATAAATAGATCCTTTTAATAAGTATAACAAACGATCAAAATTTTAAACAATTCAATCAGTGGATTAGCTAGTAATCTTACTAATATTATAAATGTGAAAGTATGTTTGTCCTTCAATCGACCTTGAATGGATGGGAATGATTAAACTAAAACATTTTTTTTAATGAAACATTTAAAAGCAATAGAAATTTAAGAGGAAAATCATTTATATTTATAAAAGTTGCAAAATAAAGATGTTATTAAGTTACGAAATTTGAATATGACCAGACTATTTGATATTCTCGATCAATGAGTGTCGAAGTATTTGTTCACTGCTGATACTGGGTATGACCAGTTTTTTTGTATTCTTGTACGATATTTCTCTTGAGTACAATGTTCGATTTGACCAGTGGTAATAATTTCTTAATAGTGCGTATTTAATTTTTGGGTGCCTGTGATTAAAATGCCACACGTTTACGAAAACAATGAACCGGTGGACATAATATTAACTTACGGGGAGTGAAACAAAATGCAGCCGCATCATGTTGTTTATACGCGGTAAGGTTTCCTTAAGAAATCACCCGGTTCCGCGCATATTTATAAATTTAGTTACAATACTTCCTGATACAGGTTACTTAAAGGCACAACGATGAGGTTACGCTGGAAGCTCTCCACGCGAAATTGTAGAGATTGAGGAAGAAATTGAAAAATTTTTGATATTGTCGAAAACGAGCACTTGGTCTATAGTAGGTCAAGTTAAAGTTGGTCATAGTAAAGTGTGAAAGACTATAAACAAGAATACTTTTATCTCTATCATTATCAATGGGTACAAGCTAAATTAACTTCTGTTTGCAACTTCTACAATGCAGGGGTCGAGAATATCAAAAAGTCAGGTTTGTTTTCAAATTTTATAACTGTTAATAACTTCTTTATTTTGCAACTTTTACATAACCGATTTTTAGTAAAATTACTATATATATATATATATATATATATATATATATATATATATATATATATATATATTTATATATATATATATATATATATATATATATATATATATATAGATATATATATATATATATATATATATATATATATATATATATATATATATATATATATATATATATATATATATATATCTATATATATATATATATATATATATATATATATATATATATATATATATATATATATAATCATCATATATATCATCATACCTTAGTTTTAAAGGTCAGTTTAATAACGTAACATTGTTTACGAAATGAGTCACAAAGTCAAAAAATAAAATAACTTTCACTTACTTTAACCTCACTTTTCGCGAATTCTTCGAAATTACAAGACTTACAAACTTAAAATTTGACAGGAATATTCCTCATGCATCGTTGATGTTCGTTAAGGAGAAGGGTTCATGAAAATCAACTCTTAAGGAGGCTTGTGGGTGCGTAAAAAATAAATATAGTCCAAATTTGAGATTATATCGTTGTGAATCCGTCGCAATTTTGTTTTCATCAAATTTATAGAAAACAATTGTTAAATAACAGGTAAAAGCTTTGGAATTCTAAAACTTGTTTTAATCATAAAAAAATCAATTACCACTAAAGTTTAGTTTACGTCCAGCCAAGCCAACGGGTAATAACTAGTGTATAATAATGTGTTAATGTGCTGTGAATCGTTGCATACTCAATAGTTTATCCACATATTGATTAATCACAGGGTCGATTCTGTTTGAGAGTCTCATCTTAGGTTTTTTGTGCTATATGCCCTATATCTTTCAGTTTTTAAGGGGATTGGGACATTTCGGAACTCATCTGTCAATAATGTCACACATGCTTAATAGGTGAACTATCTGGAGATTTTGGTATACTTGCATAGTCTTGTTAAAAAATGGGAGGATGTGAGGCTTCAGGATTTCTTGACTGCACTGTTCAGTAGTAAGGTTACCTCGAATTAACTCCAAACTGATCATTTCGAAAGGTAATAGCTTTCAAAACCATGATGTCTACAATACGATGTAAAAAAATCAAGAAATTGTTTCATTTTTTTCTGAGGATTCCAAGCAATACCCAACTATTATGTACTGCATATAAAACACAATAAAACTCGAAGGTACCATAGTATGAAAAATGACTTCCATGTTCTTTAAACCGTAGGTTAGTAAATCTTGTGGTGGTAAAACGATCTCTCAAAACAAGACGGGTAATGCGACGATTATAACATTCTGTAATTCTTTCTTGATGTACTGTAATTCTTCCTTGGCATTCTGGATCATTAAAAAGTTTTTGCGGCCTTTATGACCGGATAACTCTATAATACTACTGTATGTTACAATACGGATTTCCGCAATCCCATTATATGGTTCTAACCTACTAATTAGATGATAAAATGAAGATAACTTCGAAGTTAAACTGATATAATTTGAAACAGAAATTGCACAAATTGTTTATAAAACCGCTGATCCAATATTGATAAAAATCATTCATCATTGTATATTCTAGACCTGATAAAACTTCACCAAAAAAGGTTTTTTGTACTCTAGAAATATACTGTTTGTTCCATTCCTATGTCATTTGGTAAATTTTTCAAAACAGAATAGCCATAAATGGATTGAAATCTCAAGAGATTGTATATGAATGTTTGTATTTTTTTCCAGAAGTTTCAATATTGTTTTTTTCCAGGAAATTTGCTGAAAATTTGCACCTTTGTTATACTTTAAATATTCAAAACTATTTTCAGTTATAAAATAGTTTAATTTTAATTTAAATTAAATTTTAATATAAAAAATAATTTAATTTTATTAATTAATTTAAATATAAATTTCGTTCCACACCCACATCCTTCCAGTAATATCCACATCCTTCTCATAATTTATATCAATACTAATATTATTTTTTACAAGCAAGCAGGAGTGGTTGTTTTCTTTTTATTTCAGTAAGTTATGTATATTGCTTAGTTACATTTACTGTTACGATCTATAATTTTTTCTTGTTTATCCAACCGTTGTAAACGTAAAAGAAAAAAAATACTGTTTAGTGGAATACACACCTCCCATAACATTAAATAAAAAAGTTAAATCTATTTTAAGTAGAAAAGATTGCAGTCTTGTCCTGCGAGGGCACATCGTACGGGCAGGACAATTGCAAATGCGTCCATTTAGGGCCATTAAGGGATTTAGCTCAATCGTAGTCGAGCTGAGAGACTTGGCCCGGTAACCCAGCTGATTTATACGAGCACCTACCTACTTGATATTCCATTGTGAATTGTTTTGAAGTTTCTATTGTGAAGTTCAATTGAATTCAGGTATTGTGAATGAAATTCTGGATATTTAATTCAACAACAATGAGCTATTTTAATTCAGTTTAAATCATATAAATGTTACGAAATTATCACAGAGGGAAATATAATGTTAAAGATTTACCAACACTTTAATAATCAGGATATTAAAAATAACTTTTATCTATGATATTAGATCTATGAGGAGTTTTCCAATAATAGTGTCAAAAACTATATGATTTGGTCCAGAAAAATCCTCAAGTGATTTAAGAGTTAACTCTTCATCCTCACAAAATCATTATTTGGTATAGTTTTTGCGCTAAACGAGTGACAGGACCTTATTTTTTGAATACAATCAACACAATTCAAATTATTATAAATTATTTATGTAATTAATAATGATTTGCAATTAGGAAAATACTTCCTGTCTGGTTTCGCGGACAGTGCAGAAGCAGAAACATATTGCTACGATATTATTAGTGTTGCTTAGTACTATTACTTATTACTGGAAGCACAGCTTACAGCGCGAGAAGTTACGAATGTAGACGGTCTGAGTTAAATGGGCAATTTCACTATATGCAAGACAAATAATATTTAAAAAAAAATAATGAAAATCGACATCGAAAATGAACCACGTATTAACAGACCTGTTGAGTAGTATGATGAAGGACTTCGCAAGGCCATTTAATAATTCAAGGCGAATTCAATAATTTAATGAAGAGATTGAAGAGAAAGAGATGTTGAAAAGAATCAGCTATATAATATTATGGGATTGGTTAATTACATGTAAAACTACACCAAACGAAATATAATCCGTCGCTATATTCCCGTTTCCTTCAAATTACGAGTTTCCTTACACATGCTTTACTCTCTCGTTCAATAACCGACCAGATCTTCTTCTCTTTCGTTTAGTTAGATATTACCTTTGTTAAGTTTTCTTGCACGATCGATTGTGGGCCTTGGTAATAGATATCCAAACCATTTCAAACTCTTTCCCTCAATTCGTCTTTCCAAACTGTCTAGACATCCTTGCGCTTTTCGTCATATAAATTAATTAAAGTGCTGTAACTTTCCTTTTCAAAGCTACATTTAAGGTGGTCTGGCAATTAAAGCACTGTTGGTATGAATATGTCATTTTTATTCCTAGATGATGTTCCTATACTAGACCTTTTTGTTTATGAAAACTGCTAAGTAATTAAAGCTTTTGAGCTGCTTTACATTAACATAGGCAAATATAAATTCCATTAAAAATTTTCAATGTCAAATCAAAATTATTAAATAGAATCTGCATTGTTATTGATTAATTTAAATTTTGCAATAGTATTGCCAGATATTTGGCTTTGTTTAGACATTCTATTCCCTTCCACATTCTTAGCAATTGTTATTTCGATATACAAATGAATTAAGAATTAAGAATTAAGAATCACCCATATATATGTATATATCATCATCATCATTATCCCGAGTCAATCCACTGCAGGATGAATGCCTCTTCCGCATGCATCTAACTCTCGTGGTCTTGAGCTTTTCTCTGCCATTTGGGTTCAATGTACTTTATGATGTCAATTAATCCATCGTGTTTTCGGTCTTCTCCATGGAAGTTTGCGGTCAAGCGGTATCCAGTCCAGGATCGCCTTGGTCCATCTTTCGTCCCATCGCCTCGCTACATGGCCTTCCCACCTCCATTTCAATTCCTTTATTCTTCCAATGATGTCATTCACTTTCTTTTATTCCCTGATTCATGTGCAGGTCTTTCTATCCCTTTTAGTAATGCCAAGCATACATCTTTCCATTCCTCTCTGTGTTACCCGAAGTTTTTGAATTGACTGCGATATGAGTGTCCATGTTTCACTTCCGTATGTCATAACTGGCAAGACACACTAATCAAAAGCTTTTCTTTTTAGGAAAAGTGGTAGTTTGTTTTTAAACACTATGTTGGAAGGGGATCCCGGACGGTATCCCCTTCCATTGAAATCATCTGCCCAAGATCCCTAGAAATTCGTTCCTAAAATAGATATTCTTTTATGTATATATATATATATATATATATATATATATATATATATATATATATATATATATATATATATATATATATATATATATATTTCGATTTCGTACAATGTCTTTTGTTAACTATTCAATACTGAATATTAACAAAAATGCAGTGTGGTATATTTTACGTTGTTTAACAAAAGACTAACAAATGTGCATAACTAACGAACCAAACAGATAATATTGTATATATCACTTAATATATTAGACTTCAAAATAAACGATAACAATCTTTTTAGCGCCAGCTGTTCTCATTACAAAACTAAACCAACAAAAAATGAAACCACAAAAAAGGGGCGCACATTTATATCACACTGCGTGTCACGCGTCTCATCATTTTTTTTTTAATTTATGGCATAAATAGTGTCGTCTATTGTCCCCTATTCGACTGGTACTCTATAGAAATAGCGGAATAAGTTGTTATCTTCAACACCCGTTGGGAGCAACCCACTGTGACACTTTGGGTGATTGAGTAAAGCGGGTGTTGGGGTGGTCTGCCAAGGATTATCTAGAGAGGACACGGCTTAGTTAGTTGATAACAAAAATAATGGATGTTGTTAATATTGTTGCTTGATAGAGTCGTGAAATAGGGTCCTTTGAGACACATTTCTTTTGTGTAAGGGGTAATAAAAATATGCAAGATTAAATTTTGTATTACAATGTTTTCAGTAAATTATTCAAGTATATGAGGATAACCAGTGTTCTCGTACTAATATCCATGTAATAAAACAACAGCCGAATTGAATCGAATGTTATTTTTGAGAAAATCTGTGACCATAAAGAATGGGCCTTTATGAATCCTTTGTAACACATTACTGAATTAAATTAGTAATCAATAAATTATTTTTACACTAAAATTTTGTATATATACCGGTAGAAGCCATTGACAGTACTTACGTGAAAACACTTTAACAAAATGACGTCAAAAACCTGGCAGCCAATCGTGGCGCTTTCGGTCTCAAGTGATTTTATTTTAAATTTTATAAATTATATTTCACTTATAGTTAATTGCAAACAATGTTTTTTTAAGTTTTTCGCATCGATTGTCAATATTATTTATGATAAAGTTTTAAAATAAAGTAGAAAATCGATAATTATTTTTTATTTATAAAATCCAATTATGCTGTTGTTAAATTGTTATCAAAAAGTGCCAATTACAAGCTACCCTTGTGTTTGTCATACATTTTCACTCATTACGTACCTTTGGATTTAGAAACGCGCTAATAATTAACAGTGATGGACGTTATCAATGTATTCTTACGTGCGTCCTAATTTTATATACGAATAAAGTAACAACTATTTATTTAAAATAATATTCAATGGCATTCATGTTTGAAAATAATTTCGGAAAATCGTCTGCCGCGGCTACCTCCGACAAAGCGCATTCTATCAATCCAAATTCCGACTACTTTTTCAAGCAATTGCGGTCTTACGTCTACATTGTCCGAGTTATGTTGGCTTCCAAGGCATCAATAGTTGCTAGTTTATAGCCATAGATCAAAGACTTAACATAACCTCAAAGGAAATAATCGAAAGACATTAAATCACATGACCTTGGTGGCCAATTAACAGGTCCGTTCTTCGAAATAATTTTTTCACCGAATTGTCGCTTTGTAACGATCCCCATTAACGAATTGATAAATGTGGATCTTCATTGACCTTCCAGGAAGAGCGACGATATTTTCTTTGGTACACACAACTTTTTGTCTTGTTTTAACATTGAGTCGAATGAAATGGGTTCCGAATTTGTCGATAATTCTGCGAATATGTCGCTCTGCTGGGGCAAAACACTAATTTTGATAATACATTTCGACAATTTGCAAGCGTTGCTCTGATATTAAACGTTTCATGGTGATATGCCATTTGATCTGCCACGATGATTGCCACGATGTCATTTATCCTGGTAATTTGATAGCGACCCCTATCGAAAGTTCGAACACTCTAAAAACATTTTAATTTTTTAGTAGGTGAACATGTCAAAATGTTATTGAATATATTTTGTCAGTACTAATTTAAATGTACTTTATTTATTGTTTATTGGGGAAAACAAGACATGCAATACATATTATACATATTTGAATAAAACTGTATTACATATCTTGAACACAAAAACGGATACACTCTTTGCTTGTTTACGGTTGTGTTTTTTAAACGATTGTTGATGTTGGTGATTCCAAATATTGTGAAGCAAACGGTTTAAAATATTTTGTATTTATCGTATCTTATATGTTAGTGATCTAAGCAGTATTTGTGTGGTTCTGATAAAAGTGTTAACATACTAAATGTTTCTGAAAACAACTTTTTTCTGGTACGCAATCGACATGAAAATATACGGCAAGTACGCGATTCTTTTGCTGCTACAACAAAAAGAACTATTTCGAGGCTGAATGATAATTAATATTTATTTGCTAAAGTGATTCAAACGTACTGTTCTTATTGGGTGTTTCTCCTTATAGGGCACCAAAAGTTTCACCGTTTAGAATGGTGCCGAATTAGAATTGAACGGCACTTTGAATGTACTCTATGTGCATTCTGCTTGCACTCATGCATGTATGCATTCTATTTTGCTTTATTAATAAGTTTAGATTTTATCTATGTGCTGATGGACGTCAAAGGGTTAGACTTTTTCGATCTAAGAGGCGAAATTTAACTTAAGCATTAGAGTTACAAATATCTATGATCCCATAAGTTATGGGATATGGGCGTAGAAAGCAGGTCTCCTCTAGTAAAAATTAGTGGAAGTTTAAATTTTGTCCCTGCTGTATCTAATTAGTATATCTCATCATTGAGCCGTATCTGTAAACTCTTCCAAAGCTCACCCTTCAACCGCATACAGTTGTTTTTAGTCGAGAGTAATATTCGACTGGCTGGTGGGTCACCCAGGCTTATCGCCGATAGAATCTGCATGGAATATCGTTTGCTAAACTTTTGAGCGATTTCTCTGTCCGTCAGCTCCAATCAAAATTGAAATATGTATACAACGCTACTGTAATACCTTATTTAATTTGGACCATGCTTCGCAAATTCGTATTATTATTCATATATTATTCAAATGTAAGTAACATTGCATAATTGTCTTATCATATAGTGAAAGTTCCATTAGATATTAATGGACAGCTGCAAATATCTCAAAATAAGCAACCCTGAATCAAAGCAAAAAACTATATCCACTTAGCGTCTGTCTGGTATCAAGCGGTTGAGTGGTCAGCGTCTGTTCACCAGTGGTGCGGCTGAAATTTAAATTCTGGAACTAACCTGTCCAGTCTAAACCTCTCAACCGTCATGTAAAATAAATCTAATACTGAAAAAGTAAATAAGTCCTGGGAAATTCTGGAAAATTCTATTTCTAAAATTCCCTCTAACCATGTAAAATCCTATTGGGTGATTTCAACGCCAAACAATGGAAAGAAAAAAGTACAGAAAAACAGTCGGCAGTTTTCCCGCTCATAAATGGACTATGTTCGCAGTTCAATCTAAAAATAATGTCAGCCCATTTTAAGAAGAAAATAACGAAACAAAAGAAATAGAGGTGTCCAAACACGTACATGGGTGAATTTTAAATTGACATTGTGGCCATTTCGTACCCCAATTATAAAGAGATTTTGAATGTCAAAGGTTTGAGTGGAAAGTCAGGAAAGACGCTAACATAGACTGATTTGAAACAAACTTAACTTAAAAAATTGCACACTTATTCAAAAGAGACTGCTAATATCAAAGTTTGACCCTACGAAAATAAAACCAACTCTAATAGAAGTACAGTACAGTACAGTACAGTACAGAACTGGCAAGAATTGAAACAAAAAATTACTAAAACAGCCTTAAAGTTGGTCCCTTTATAAAAACGTAGGAAACATCCGTGGTAGGATGAAGTTTGCGAGCAAGCAGTATTAAACCAAAGTAAAGCATTCAAAGAGTGTAACAGTCAAAAAACAGCAATAAACTATAACATCTTTGTGGAAGTAAGAAAATAAACATGGAAGCTAATTACACAAACTAAAATAAAATATGAAAACTATCAACTTAATGAAATAGAAAGAGATTTCCAAAAAAATAACATCCGAAATTTTTACAAAACATTTAAAATTAATCAACAGGCTATCGATCACAAAGTCTTGGATTCCAAAAGGAAAACGGACAATTAGTTTTAAATAGTCAAGACAATTGTAAAGAACTTGCGAAATATTTTGAACAACTACTAAACTGTCCTGAGCCCTTAAACAAATTAGCAACACTAAACCCTTAACAAACAAACCCAAATTCATTACCACCAAATGAAGATGAAATAATTAGGCAAATCAAGTGACTTAAAAATAACAAAGCTTCTGGTGAAGATGCTCTAATTCATCCACTACATCAAAAAGGAGATAGAACGGATGTAAACAACTATAGAGGGATATCACTTCTCCGAGTTTGTTACAAGATTATATCTCAATGTCTACTAGACACAGGGACAGTTAGAACCTAAAATTGGTGAATATCAAGCAGGTTTTCGACCGGGCAGATCCGGCCCTGAACAGATCTTGAATCTAAATTTGATCCTAAGACATCGGAAACTGTACAATAAAAATCTCATCTGTGCATTTGTGGATTTCAAAAAAGCATATGATTCTACTGACCGCAAATCTTTATTTCAAATCTTGAAAGAACAAGAACTAGATCTGAAAACGCTGGCAATTATTAAAGCAAGACTAACACAAGGTCAAAAGTTAAATTCACGGGTGACATCTCAGAGCCCTTCGAAATTTAAACTGGAGTGAGACAAGGGGATGGACTCTCGCCACTCTTATTTAACTGTGTTCTAGAAAAAGTAATACAGGAATGGCGTGAAAAAAAAAAAAAAAAAAAAAATATATATATATATATATATATATATATATATATATATATATATATATATATATATATATATATATATCTTAGTATATATATATATCAGTCATCTTAGTCCATGGGCATTCCTACATACTTCTTGGACCCCCGTCATTGTAGGCTCCAGAGTTTTTGAAATCCAAGCGTTTTGAACATTGAATTGTTCAGTAATTGACCATCGTGGTAATTGGACGTTCCACAGGCTGGATAGCCGGACAGCACCATAAAATGACAAGGCCAGATATTACTTAATTATTATTTTAATATTATTTTCATTAATATTCATCACTGATTACTTAAATCACAATTTGTCTACCATCGTTTAATAACGCTATATAATTTGGTTTTATTTAATTTAATTTAGGTTGATTTAACATAATTTATTTTAATTTTCTTTGTATCCTAGACAAGAGCCCTTTTAACATACTATAAAAATATTTATTTAAGGCTGAACCTTTCTCTTTATATGCCTAGTTAAGTAGGGTAGTTTTTGATATCACAGTTAGATTTTTTATTATTTTTGTGTTGTAATTATTTATTTTTTTTAATTTTTATTTTTTATGTTTGTCTTTAAATTTGTGTTTGTGGGTATTAAATAATTATTATTGTTACTGAGTCTTTTTAGTGAAAATAAACCGTTTACCAATTTTAAGGTTTGTATTTATCTTTTACGATTCCGAAGAACTGGGTGGCGCCCTATTGACGTGCCTGAGCAATCCATCCGTGACTTACGACTCAAATGCCTCCGGCTAACGGCTGCCATCGCTGTAATTTTAATAACTTTTAATATACAAAATAGTTCACGTTACAAATCTAATGTTAGAAAAAGATCGTTCTTTAGATGTCAAAGAACATAGCAAAAGTTGTGATATTTTAGTGTAAATAATTTATTGTATTGGTCTTCGTTTTAACAATTAGTGTAGAAATTTGAACAGATTGGTCTGGTATTCATAAACCAAAACATATAAAAGTGAAAGTGTTGAAAATTAATTAACATCAATATTACATCATTTTAAATACATATGTATACATATACATATTAGGAATATTTTGTATATATTTCTATATATAACCATCATAATTCTATGAGTTGATTTATTGGCGTCATTTGGATGACCTATTAAAATTTTCTAACAAAGAAATTTAATTTTTAGCGATAGCGTTTCGATATATCGGAAAATATTTTAAGTCTACATATACATATTAATCCTAGAACAAATTCGTTTCATGAAATATGATAACCTTTTGAATAGCTAAATCTTAGGAAAAAATGGATTCACGATCCTCATGAATACTCCGCCAGCATCTTATTTATTTTTACAGGCGCATTCTCGAACAAGGTTTTTATTTATTTAAAGCTCCTTCCCATATACCTTTTGCATACGAATTTTGCGGCAAAATATGGGTCAGTTTCCGCTATCGCCACCTAACATTGCCATTCGAATATGAATCAATCATATTATCGATTTGGCCACACACAGCGAGGAAATTGAATCTCCTCCATACTGGTGGCTATATTTTTCCGACTTTTTGGCAATTTTATTTTTATTCATTTACGTCTCAGCGTGAAGCCCAAAATATATTTATGAAACCTTGCAAAATAAACCATATTTATCTTTTTATATATGTATATATGGTAGTCTTAGCGTAATCTTACTTGGGTAAGTCGTTTCATCTTTCATCATCAATAAACTTACGTTTAAAAAATACGCGAATACGTAAGGTTTAATATATCTCTATTCATTGTCTATAACATTTAATCTATTTTTATTTATAAATACCCCTTAATGATATTTTCAATACAAGGTTCACACACACACCCATACCCCTCACAAGATGCCTTTACTATATTGTACAATTTTTTCTATTTATTAAATTACGAATTTTACTTTTACTTGCAAACCTTAACTCACATATCTGCTGATCCCTAATGCACATCTTAATCTTTGTTAGGATCTACATCCATTTCCATATATTTTTTAAATATTATAATTTTTAGCTATGAGATGGTTTTATAATATGAGTTATAATAGAGAAGGGCTATAAACTACTTAAAAGCCAAGATGCAAGGGACTCACGATAACAGTATGAGGGAAATGTGTAACAACAGAGAGGAGACTGTGCAACACCTGATATGCAAGTACTCGACCATTGCACATACTCACTACAGGACACGGCATGACAATGTTGCGCGAATAATTTACTGGTCATTGTGCCGAAAGTTTGATATTTCAACTGCAGAAAAGTTTTACGAATATAGGCCGGAACAATCGTCGAAAATAAAGAAGTTAAAATCCTCTGGGATTTTCACTTGTAGATTGTCTGTCTGAAGGCGTTGATGCCATCGATCACAATACCTCGGGCATAAAAGCATAATATCTTCCAAATTATTGTGGCAATACCAGAAGACGAAAGAGCTCAACAAAAGGAGAAAGAAAAATTGGATAAGTATTACAATTTAAAAACCGAGATTTCCTGACTTTGGAAAAGGACTGTGAGATTCATCCCTATTATTATAGGTTATCAATACATCATTATATATCATTATCAATACATATATCATTATCCGCAATACATTTGCGGAGACGTGTCTGCCATGCCTGGAAGGCACCCTGAAAGTCCTCGACGGAAATATCTTACAGGAACGTTCTAACATGCTGTTGGATGTTTTCCACGGTCTCCCAATGCTTTCCTTTTAGCTCTCTCTTCACTCTTTAGTCTCTCAATAAACAAAAGTCACGGAGGCAAGTCGTAACTGTTTGGGGAACAGCTCCCCATCGGGGTGTTGCTCCAGGCCAGGAAGTTCGTAACGATGAAGGACGTGTGGCTGGGGGCATTGTCATGGTGGAGCTTGACCGTGTCTTTTATGTCAACCCACACGCGCGCGACCCAGCGTTTCAATCTCCTAAGCACCTCCAGGTAAAAGGCTGAGTAGACAGTTTCTCTCTGCGGTACAAACTCAAAATAAATGATTTCTCGGGCGTCAGAGAAGACAATGAGTATCGTTTTGATGCGAGACTTGCTCATTCGTGCTTTTTTGGGGGCGGAGGGATAATTTTGTGTGCCACTCGCTGCTCTGCCTTTTTGATTCTGGGTCGTACTCGAACATCCAGGATTCATCTTTAAAAATACCCTGTATATATTATATACCAGGTGTCCCATTAAGGATGGATCGCGGTCGTATCTTGAAAACTATTTATCCCACAGCTTTGGGGAAAAAGAAATTGTACTAAACATGATCATGAGAAATTCACCAAAAATATTTTTAAGCTTCTAAAATGACCGCAAGAGGGCGTGACGAGCTAAACATTTAAAAAAAAAAAATTTTTGTGTATTTTCAAGTGTTAACCGAGTAAGAAAAATTCTCACTTATAATTAGCAAACTGTCTCCTACAACTTTGTTTTATGACATTTTGTCGTAATTTCACGAATAGAGGGGGGGGGTGGGGGGGAGTTTTACCTATTGAGATAAAAATGTCGTCTAATATCCGTTTGCCTTAACCGATTTTCCTCAATTTGGATTCATTTAAAAGACAATTGCTGGGACAATCAGATAATCTGGGAGATAAATTATTTAGTTTATAAATGAAACCGCGAGGTGGCGTTACATTCAACAATAGTTTTTTGAAGTTTTGTTCAGTTTTTTCAAATGGAATGGTACAGCTTTTATTACATGGCTAGAAAGGTAATTTAAAGAGGAATCATCCAGTGAAAACCCGAAATCGATATCTCTGACATGTCAAGAGATATTTCGATTTTTCTAAAAAAATCAGTTATTATTTCTCTACTACCTGCATTAAGTTAAGAAAGGCGTTAAAGTTCATATTTTGTTAATTATTAGACTGTTGTGCTGTTCATTTTATTTGACTGTTGTTATTATTATTATCTTCGTTGTTGGCCCGTTGGCCTTTAAACACCCTCCAAATTAATATGGCACGAAGAATTTGGACCAGTCCTAAGCCTGGGTAAAGTGTGAAGGAAGGCAAACATTAGGTTAATATTTTTTTAGTAATTGGTACTTGGTTGGGTTGCCATTGAATGGGAATCCAGAAACCCGGCAAAGAGCCATGGACCTAAACGGCATGGAATGGCTGCATCATAAGGTATACACTGTATGTCGCAAAAAATAACTTTTCAAATAATCGCTTCAATGGCTGTCGTCCCGGACTTGAACTTGAATAACGCTGTCATAAAACGTCCCTTTTATGGCCAATTTGCGTTTAGAAAACAAGAAATAGTTATACGCAGATAAATCTGGAAAATACGCAGTATGTTAAAACACACAGATTTGTCTTTTCGCCAAAATTTCACGAAATTTGAACCAATTTCAAAATTTCAAATGGCCCTTTGAGGAACAAATTGAGCACAGACTATCCGTTTGTTTAAATCGTTTGTCAAAATTTCGTGAATCATGTTTATTGGTATTGTTTATTTCATTCTTTCGATATTTATCTCACAGTCTAATTCGCATCGTAGAGGATCGTTTCATTCACATTTTCAATCAACTAACCGCGATTTTTTTGGCCAGCATGGCTTTGGAATCGTCCTGGAATCGCTTATTACCACTCGAATATACGTATACGGGTTAAGCAATCATCACCATAAACTTTTTTCATCAATTTAAATGTTTCTGTAAGCACATTCTGGGTCACAAAAGGTATCGCCATTTTAAGCGTTAACATAAATCTATATCACGATCTAAAATTATATACAAGCCCGATGTTTCATGATTAAAATTCACTGAATTTCATTCTTAAAGTTACTTCCCTGTTTGCATTATGTATCTTAAAGTATTATTTTATTTGGTGGGAGCAGCTTCTAATAAATATTCTGTGTATTTTTTAAGAACTAGTTCGCGGGCGAAATGATAATGAAATTAATTAACATTAACTCTGATGTAATATTGATAATATATTCTATATTGTAGCATATTCAGTGATTTACTTTTTCTTTTAAATAGGCGATTTGAGTAAAATTTGACTGAATCGTTCCGTTCCACTGACGTCAATTTATTTAGCTGAATCTCTCAAATCTTAAACTAATAACCTGTACCGCTTTCACTGTTTTCATACTATTGTAAAGTAAAACTTAGTACTGGATTTCGTATTAGATATATAGTTTACGAATTTTGATTTGGTATGGTTAATTTAAGGTGCTTGACTATAGTATTTTTAGTTAAATAATATACCCCGTCTAAAACCAACAGGGAAAATGGTCAAAATATAATAATAAAAATGTCAACGTACAATTGATACCCCAATAACACACAGTCCAATACTAAAACCACGAAACAATTTTATACTAATTCGAAATAAGTTAGAACGATATCCAGTAACACGAACAAACGCTGCATAATGCATACTAAACAGCGAAATACAGCGAGACTGTTCCTGAGATGTCTTAAAATTTATCGTTTCCAATCGATACTGCATAATTTATGCAATAGCTTTTCCTAAGGTAATGTGGCCCTTTTCTTTTATTTCCGCGAACCTTTTGTTAAATATTCGGGAACATTCCCGCAGCGTTTGAGGATTTCGACTGTTTTATGAGCGGAATAATTGCAGACAAATGGCAAATGCAAATTGTCTATTTTATTGGTTCTGTTCGATTCTTTGGCGCTATCGGGGTTCGCGTTTTATTAGCTGAGACATTCGTTTTAGGAAGCAAATTGGATCAGAAAACTATAAAAAATAGTAAAGGATGTCAAAATATTATAAGACATATAATTTCAAAGGTAAGAATCTTTAAATATTTCTAGTCTGTGTTTATGCTATCATAAATATTTTTTTACTTCAATTTAAATGTATCTTTTTTAAATACTTTATCTTCAATAATTATACAGGGTCACTATATATGGAAACAGTCAAATATCTCGAGGGTTTTGAGATTTTTTAATGAAATTTTGTACACAAATATTAGGAAATGTTTGCCATTTTTTGGGTATATTTTCATTTTGTTTTCTTGTCGAATATTTGAAATCCAAGGCAAATTTGACTTTTTTTAATGATAACAGTACTTAAATCTAGCATTATTTGAAAAGGCATTTTTTCTGCATTTATTGAGGTAAATGTTGTATAGTTTTTTTTCAAAACACATTTAAAAAAATGGCAAAAAGGTTTGCTATAATATATTTTATATAGGGTAAATATATTTTTCCTTTAGGAGGCTATGAAACAATGGATGACAGATAAAGTATTTGATTACATTTGACAACTGTTAACGTCTATTTGTGAATTTCAATTTTATTTCAATTTTTATATAGAATATATATGTATTTAACTGAAAGAGGAAGTATGGAAATACTAACAATTTGTGTATACGGTGGTAGAAAAGCACTTATGCTGAAGTTTGTCGAGTATTTAATAAAGGTTTTAATAAAGTAGTCCGAATAAAAATATTACTATGCCAACAGTTTCAAAAACGGTGAAAAAATTTAATGATACAGGCAGTATTAACAGTCGTCCATAATTAGAAATCAAATGTTATAATTGATGTAGTAGACAAAGGTAAGGTTTCCGTGCATATTTTTTCCATCATAACTTCGCAAAATTCAACTCTTCGTTCAAAATTATCTTCACTGAATTCTTGAAGCAATTCTATTTTGTAATGATAAACATATTTTTTATTATTTTTTGGACCGAGCGTCTACACATCTATGATTTAAAGCTAATTGTTGCAAGGAAACCTTACCATTGTCTACTACACCAATTAAAACATTCAACGAATTTTCGGCATTAGTTTTTGTTTTTTGTTTTCATAATTTTGGACGACTTTTAAATCTTCGTGTATCATTGAATATTTTCACCGTTTTTGAAACTTTTGATTTAGTGATGATTTTATTTGGACCTACATTAAATTAATATTAGTACACAATTTATTAATACACAATTGAAAGAAATGTAAAACTCACAAATTGACTCTAAAAGTTGTGAAATGTAGTCAAATACTTCATCTGTCATCCATTATTTCATAACTTACTAAATATAAAATATTTTTACCCTAAAAAGACCGAAACAACTTTTAGCTATTTTTTAAAATGTATTTAAAAAAAACATACAATATGTACCTCGTTGAATTAAAAAAAAAGCTCTTTCTAATCATGCCAAATTTAAGTACTGTTATCATTTAAAGAATCAAGTTAGCCTTGAATATCAAATATACGACAAGAAAAAAATAAAAATATGTCCAAAAAGTGGCAAACTTTTCTGGATATTTGTGTAAAAATTTCATTAAGAAATCTTAAAGCGTTCTCCAGATATTTGACCGTTTCCATACATAATAGCGACCCTCACTAAGATTTTCCAAGAAATTTATTTTTTAAATTTTGAATAAAACAAAATGCGTAGTTTTAATTTATTTAAGTTTAATTCGATAGTTCATCATATAAGTAAAGTAACTTAAATACTCGTTCACCAGAATAGTCATTTAAAAATGGAATATTCAGCTTAATATGGTCTCCGAACCAAAGTCATCAGCTTTCGGTCAATCTTATCGAGTAATCTCCAAGTTATTGGTCTGGAGTTAACCTTTGGTTTTTTGAAAAATTTACTGATTGGTGGAGAACACTTTGGAAAACGTTTACAATTTCCGCAATATCACTTTGATTAAAGCCCTGTTGTAACAAAGCAATTACTTTTGATTTGTTAGAATGAGAGAACATGTTTCTAGGTATTATCAAACGGATTGATTGAAAATTAAAAATGAACTGAAATAATGTGTAAATACCAGTATCAACAGAGTGGATAAAAATCGAAAAACCAGTGTTATCAGCAAAAGAATGCTCTTGTTATTTTCATTTAAAAACGGTCTAAAATAAATATCCATCACAATTTTTAGAGTATCATAGGTGAGTATAATAGGTGTAGATAACCTATTTGTAAAAATTCCAAACTTTATATATATATATATATATATATATATATATATATATATATATATATATATATATATATATATTCTCTACGTTTCGGCTTCCAATTTGAAGCCATTATCAAGAGAATCTAGTTAATTTACTCCGAGGCCCCAATCTGCCTACTCCCTAGAGTTCACAACTAGAAAAGAACGTGGTCGGCGCGACCTCTAGTTGTGAACTCTGAGGAGCAGGCAGATTGACGCCTCAAAGTAAATTAACTAGATTCTCTTGATAGTGCAAAGTGGAAGCTGAAACGTCGACATTTTACAAATCTAAGACGCGGTTCGCCAGTGGCGTTTGTGCGGACGGTAAGAGCAGCGGCCGGTCGCGTGTGTGCGGACGGTAAGAGCAGCGGCCTGTAACTGCTTGCCGAAACCGCACTGGAGCGGTAGTTGGTTCGATTCCAGCGCTCGGATGGTTGTTTTTCTTTCTTTCTTCTGTCTGTTTACTTCCTAAATATTTGTGATTGTTTCTAGGCAAGAGTGTAAAATTCGACTACGAATTACCCCTCAGTCACGCCAGGTAAAGGATGGGTAAAGCCGGATGCCTAATGAGAAGTATTCTACGTTGGTCACTCGCCAGTCGGCAGGTTTCCTGATAGACTTATGGGTAAGCACATAACTAAGGGTTTATAGCCCGAGTGGGGTGCTGGCCTGGATTTATCGGAAGCTGATGATCGTGGTTCGGAATCCATGTTAAGCTGTAGGTCCAGTCGCTAAATAGCCTAATTGTTGATGCTCCTCTAACCCTAACAGTTTACCTTTTTTTTTAAACGCGGTTCTACCCTAGAACTAATTCTAATATTACCGACCGCGAAAGCCTTTCCGAACATATATATATATATATATATATATATATATATATATATATATATATATATATATATATATATATATATTCAGTATACCTCGCCTAAGGTACTGGACGGGTCACGGGTGGTGGATAGTGAAAGTTCCATTAGATATTAATGGACAGCTGCGAATATCCCAAAATAAGCAGCCCCAAACCAAGGCAAAAAAAAAAACTAAATCCATTTAGCGTCAGATTTGTATCAAGCGGCTGAGTGGTCAGCGTCTGTTCACCAGTGGTGCGGCTGATATTTAAATTCTGGAACAAATCCCTCCAGTCTTAACCTCTGAACCGTCATGGTTCAAACCTTTAATTCAAAGTACAAGATCAAGCGTTCTAGTAATTACAAAATTATCCCAGGAGGTAGACAATCCTCTGTCAGCTTTGTTGGTACAACCGGACTTTCGGATTCTGAGGCGTCCGGGCTTAAACGCAAAATCTTTCAGAGGGAGTCGGAGACCTCTGGCCAACGTCTGAAACCGAAAATAAAAACTTTCTTTGGAACGGTAAATATCAATTCTCTCCTGCGTCCAGGAAAACTACACGAATTGGGGCCAACATTAAATCAGCAAAAAATACAAATTTTAGCTTTGCAAGAAACCAGATTGATAGATGATAACACCTTGGAATTCGGCAACTACAGACTTTTTAAAAGTAAAACGGATAAAAGAATACTGAAAAATACACCACATCTCGGTGTTGCTTTCGCTGTCTCAAGAAACATTCTTGGTTCTATAACAAATGTCCAGCCAGTAAATAATCGACTTTTGACACTATCCTTCAAGTGTGCTAACAAAAACTATACATTAATCAATGCACACCTCTCAGTTAACGAAGAAAATAAATCTAATCCTGAAATAGTAAATAAGTCCTGGGAAATTCTGGAAAATACTATCTCTAAAATTCCCTCTAATCATGTAAAAATCCTATTGGGTGATTTCAACGCCCAACTAGGGAAAGAAAAAAAGTACAGCAAAACAGTCGGCAGTTTTCCCGCTCATAAATGGACTAACCATAATGGTAGAAGATTGGTTGAACTATGTTCGCAGTTTAATCTAAAAATAATGTCAACCCATTTTAAGAAGAAAATAACAACACAAAAGACCTGGAGGTGCCCAAACACGTACATGGGTGAATTTCAAATTGACCATGTTGCCATTTCGTACCCCAATTGTAAAGAGATTTTGAATGTTCAAGTCAGGAAAGGAGCAAATATAGACACGGATCACTACTTGACTAGAATCAAACTTAGCTTAAAACCTCGAAAACTTATTCAAAAGAGGCTGCTAATACCAAAGTTTGACCCAACGAAAATAAAACCAGCCCTAACAGAAGAGCTTGATAAACAACCTGCACAGAACTGGCAAGAATTAAAATAAAAAATTATTAAAACAGCCTAAAAGTTGGTCCCTTTACAAAAACGTAGAAAACATCCGTGGTGGGATGAAGTTTGCGAGCAAGCAGTATTAAGCCGAAGTGAAGCATTCAAAGATTGGAACAGTCAAAAACAGCAATAAACTATAACATATTTTTGGAAGTAAGAAAAGAAACATCGAAGCTAATTAGACAAACTAAAAGAAAATATGAAAACAATCAACTTAATGAAATAGAAAAAGATTTCCAAAAAAATAACACTCGAAACTTTTACAAAACATTTAAAACTAAAGTAACAGGCTATCAACCGCAAAGTATTTGCTTCCAAAAGGAAAACGGACAATTGGCTCTAAATAACCAAGATAATTTCAAAGAACTTGCGAAATATTTTGAACAAATACTAAACTGCCCTGAGCCCTTAAACAAATTAGCAACACTAAAACCTAAACAAACAAACCCAGATTCATTACCACCGAATGAAGATGAAATAATTAGGCAAATCAAGCGGCTTAAAAATAACAAAGCTTCTGGTGAAGATGGAATCACTGCGGAACTTTTGAAATCCGCTGGTCCAGGTACAATCAGGGAAATAACCAAAATTCTACAAGAAGTTTGGCGAACCGAACGGATTCCGGAAGATTGGAAAGATGCTCTAATTCATCCACTACATAATAAAGGAGATAGGACGGATGTAAACAACTATAGAGGGATATCTCTTCTCCCAGTTTGTTACAAGATTCTATCTCAATGTCTACTAGACAGAGCACAGGGACAGTTAGAACCTAACATTGGTGAATATCAAGCAGGTTTTCGACCGGGCAGATCCTGCCCTGAACAGATCCTGAATCTGAAGTTGATTCTAAGACATCAAAAACTGTACAATAAAAATCTCGTCTGTACATTTGTGGATTTCAAAAAAGCATATGATTCTATTGACCGCGAATCTTTATTCTGAATCTTGAAAGAACAAGGACTAGATCTGAAAACGCTGGCAATTATTAAAGCAACGTTAACTAACACAAGGTCAAAAGTTAAATTCATGGGTGAGATCTCGGAGCCCTTCGAAATTTAAACTGGAGTGAGACAAGGGGATGGACTCTCGCCACTTTTATTTAACTGTGTTCTAGAAAAAGTAACACAGGAGTGGCGTGAAAAAAAGTCGGCCGTAAATATTGACCAGCCCATTAAACTGGGGAGAACCAACATCAAAATTGATTGTCTGGAATTTGCTGATGATCTAGCAATTTTAGCTCAAGATGTATTAACGGCACAGAAACAGATTGAAATCCTAAAAGAAACAGCAGAAAATGTATGACTCCAAATTTCTTTTGAAAAGACACAACACATGACCTGCAACAGACTAAGAACGCCATTTCTAAAAACAAAATATGGTAACATCAGACGAGTCTCTCAATTCAAATATTTGGGTGAAATAATCATGGAAAATGGGTTGGAAAAAGCGGCCAATAAGGGTAGATGTCAAAAAATGGAAACGGCATTGAGACTTACACAAAACATTTACAACAAAAAATGCCTATCTAAAAATACAAAACTGAGACATTACAACACAGTTATTAAGCCAGAATGTCTATATGTTGCGGAAACGCTTATTTTGAATAGAAAGAGGGACATCGAGGACATTGAAAAGAAGGAAAGAAAAATCATAAGAAAAATCCTAGGCCCCAAACAAATAAATAGCACAACATACCGACTTCGAGAAAACCAAGAAATCAAACAATACACAGATATACATAGCGATATGAGAAAAAGAAGACTTAAGTTTTACGGACACATAAAACGTATGAATCCGAGTAGGTTAACTAGACAAATAGTCGAATTTTATGAAAAGAGGAGTAAAGCTAAAGTAGAAATAATTAAATGGATTGCTGTAATTAAAGAGGACCTAAGATCAGTAAATATTACACAAAGTGAAATTCAGGATAGAGGCTGTTTCAGACACAAGATTAACGTTTGGAAGGTTGGCCAGAGAGAAAAACGTAGGAAGACTGGAACAACTTGGTCTGACGAAAGGAAACAAGCTCACAGCGAAAGAATGAAATCAGTATGGGCACAAAGTTGTAACAACAACAAACGCCTCTAATTGTACTTGGCGTGGTCCACCAGGGCCCATACGTGAATAATAATAAATATAATATATATATATATATATATATATATATATATATATATATATATATATATATATATATATATATATATATATATATATATATATATATATATATATATATATATATATATATATATATATATATATATATATATATATATATATATATATATATATATCATCATCAGCTTGTATCAATCCACTAATCCACTGCAGGATGAAGGCCTCCTCAGCATGCTTCCAACTTTCACGGTCCTGGGCTTTCCTCTGCCACTCGGGTCCAATATACTTAACGATGTCATCAATTCATCGTGCTTTCGGTCTTCTTCGCGGGCGTTTGCGATAAAGCGGTATCCACTTCAGGATTGCATTGGTCCATCTGTCGTCCCATCGCCTCGCTATATGGCCTGCCCATCTCCATTTCAATTGCTTTACTCTTCCAATGATGTCACATACTTTTGTTTGTTCCCTGATCCATGCGCAGGACTTTCTGTCTCGTCTTGTAATGCCAAGCATACATATTTTCATTCCCCTCTGTGCCACCCGAAGTTTTTGAATTGATTGCGATGTGAGTGTCCAGGTTTCACTTCTGTATGTCATAACGGGTAGAACGCACTGATCTTTTCAGGCAAAGTGGGAGTCTGCTCTTAAACAGTATGTTGAGCCTACCAAATGCCTGCCAGCCACATTTAACACGCCGTTCCACCTCCCGGCCGGTATTCCGCTCCATTGAAATCCTCTGCCGAAGATATATAAAACTGTCCACAGTCTCCAAATCCTTTCTTAAAAGTGAAATTCTTCTGTCCTGATGCAAGTTATTGAACATAACCTGACTTTTTTTCTGGTTTATTTTCAAGCCAAATGGTTCGCCCGCCCTATGCAGTTCTTGTATGCGTCTTTGCAGCTCCTCTGGGTCTTGTGAAATGAGAATAATATCATCTGCAAATCTAAGATGGTTTAAGTTTGCACCATTGATCTTTACACCATCCTGTTCCCAATCCAGTTTACGGAATACTTCTTCAAGGCCAGACGATAAAATAATAGGCGATATTGCGTCACCATGCCGTGCACCTCGTTCTACATTAATTCCCACTTCAAGATCATCAAGGTGAATTGTGACTGTAGCTCCATCATATATCGATTCTAATAGGTTTACATAGGCTCTCTCTACACCTTGGCTAAGCAGTGCATCCATTATCGCATGCTTTGAGATGGAATGAAATGCTTTTTCGTAGTCGATAAAAACCAATCACAGTGGCATGGTGTATTCGTTTCTATGACATACTGTAAACCTGGATGTGATCCGTTGTACTGAATCCACTTCTGAATCCTGCTTGTTCTCTTGGTTGTGCGTCATTCAGTTTTTTTTAATATTCTTTTAGAAATTATCTTAGTGAAAACTGTGTACATTACTGATAGGAGGCTTATTGGACGGTAGTTCTTTAAATATTCCTGTGCTCCTTTTTTATGTAAAAGGATCACTTCTGCATTTTTCCATAAGTCAGGTACTTTTTGTTCTTTGGGGCATTTTGAGTATAATTTTGCCAGTGTTTTATGTAACGTCCGACCCCCAGCTTTTAGCATTTCGACAGTTACACTGTCCTTTCCTGGAGCCTTGCCGTTTTTCATCGATTCTATAGCATTTGTTACTTCCTCCACTAGGATATCTGGCATTTGTTCTTCCGTGGGTATTGTTGTCTTTGATTGGTTCTGATCTTCATATAACTGGGAATAAAATTTTCTGACAATCTCTATCATTTGGGTATGCGTCCTGCACACTGTGCCATCCTTACGCTTTAAAGCATATATTTGCGTTCTTTTGTTTCTCAGCTTCTGTTTAGTTTTGTTAATTCCTTTGTTTTCTTCCAGGGTTTTTTGTACTAGCTGCACATTGAATCGGCGCGTGTCTTTTCTGATACGTTTTCTTATAGTTTTGCAGAGCTCAGTGTACTCGACCCTGCCAAAAGGACTACCTGCATTTCTCATTGCTCGCCGTTTCTTCATTAAATCAATGATCTCATTGGAGATTTTTGTTTGTTTCCGACATTTTTCTTCTGGTGCTATTGAAGCAGCCGTTTGAAGTACATTGTTGGCGATTTCTTCATATTGAACTGATATTTCCACCTCCTTTGGATCTTGTAACGCAGCAAACCGGTTTGACAAAGCAATCTCAAAATCGCTTCCTCTCTCCAGCAGTTTTCTAGTATCCACCTTGCCCTTCTTTGATCTTACCATTCTTTCGCGCTCTTTTCGACAGTCAATCCGAACCGTTGCTTGTACCATTCGGTGGTCATTTCCAACATTAAAATTGTTAAGGACAGTACAATTGGTAAATATTGTTTTATCGTTGGTTATGATGTAGTCAATTTCGCTTGTGATCCCAGATGGACTTTTCCATGTCCATTTTTTGCTGATATTTTTCTTATAGAATGAATATATATATATATATATATATATATATATATATATATATATATATATATATATATATATATATATATATATATATATATTATATCACATATCACGTAAAGTTGAACATTTTTAAATATATAATATTAATAATAACTTAATATATTTAATAAACATATTAAAGTCAAACATATATCCTCTTATTTTAAGATTTGGGGGGATATTTTATTAAATTGGAATAAAATCCAATATAATTACCTCAAGGCTGCCTTGTATTAATTCGTAATTAATTAGAACGGTATACAGTAGCTGGAAACTCACTCAGTTAATGCATACTAAGCGGAGAAAATGTTCATAAGATATCCTAAAATGTATCGCAGGGGAATCGATACCGCAAAATCCAGTTTCTCTCAAGAAATAAACCCATTTTTTTATTAGCACGGATCTTTTGTTAAGCATTCGAAGCATTTAAGGATTTCGACTATTTTACGAGAGGAATAATAGTAGGCAAATGTCAAATATAAATATTTTAAAGTATATTATTGATTTTATTCGATTTCTTGCCATTTTTTTGGACCCGCGGTTTATTGGGCGAATTGGTTGACGAATAAATTCATTGGAATAGTTACAAAGTTAGTAAATAAAACAAGAAAACAAAAACTGATGGCACAAGCCAAACAATTCGTATTTATGCAAAGGATTAAGACTACTAAGACTAAATTTTACTGTACAAATCTCGTGAAGATTGATAAACATACCGTCAATGAAGGGACAGACAACAATGTCCCTGAAAGAGCCAAGAGAGATTATGTAAAGGGGCGGTGGCTGTAAAAAGAGTAGGTATCGAAGAAAATGTTGATTTATAAAAAGAATATTTCAGTAGAGATTAGAAAAGCCTTTTTCGTAGGGTGTCTAGTACAGGCAAATCAGCTTATTGGGTATAATTAACACGTGTTCAGAATAATTTTTGGAAAGGCGAATGGGCATTTATTTTATTATTTACAAGTGCTATACTCAAATTCTCAACCTAATAAACAAAAGAAAACAGTTTTGATATGTTAAGAATATTTTTCAACTTAGTTACCTTACAATTCAATATATATACACTTGCATATACTGCCCTAACAACTCTAGAGTAAAGAGTACTATCGTGGTGAAAGAGGACTTTCTTTTTGTCTAAATCTGGATGCTCAGTATAAGATCTCTTGGTTCTGGCTTTCATCAAGGAGGCTTTCATCAAGGAGTCTAAAAGCAAGACGCCACTAGAAACCTATAAAATTCTGGATGTTTCCAGCAGATAGCATCGTCGTTGCTTTCTTTCGGACGTTTTCAACTGTTCCCATACATTGTAAAGTTATGTTTGAACTGATACTTGGTCCAAACAAAACAAAAAGAGTAGGATATGCAAAACTAAACTCAAATAAATTTTCCGCTACACACTAATTGACTTTTTTTAGTTTATCCTGATAAGTTATCTCCAGATAATGTTAACATGTTTAGCGAAACACTCAAAAGAGGCTAATAGAAGCGACTTGATGTTTAGTGGTGAATCTATTTGAGTTTAATGTATAATATGTTTAATATCTATTGTTATATAAGGTAAAAAAGCTAAATCGCATTTAAATAAGCTGAAACATCAATTAGAAGTATTTGTTCGAATGCTCATTTCTTTTGTCGATGGTTGTTAACAAATATGCACGCACTGAGCGGAAAACTTTTTCATATCCAAAACATCATGTAATATGGAGTGGCTATGGTTTATCGAGATGTTTATAATGTTAACAAACCCGTAAAGCTTTAGTTGACCAATATAAAATACGACATTATAAATTTTGTAAACGATTTTTTCGATTGTAGTGGTTTTTGGTTGATACGAGCGTTTATCATCTTCAATGGATGTACGACCAACTTTAAATTCAGCAACCCACAGTTCACTATCCAAGCGAAGGAAAAGTATTTTTTAAAGTGAAGTCTAACTTATTTGTATGTCCGTTAGTATATAAAATAAAGTACTTTATAGTAGCTTGAACTTCAATTTTATTCATTTTCAGAAAATATTAAACCGTATTTATTCGATCCCTGTTATTCGATCGCCTGAAACAAGCAACTAATCGCTCGCATTTGAAACTTTAAAACATGCCATCTAACAATTCATACTTGACAAATATCATAGTAATTTGCTTATACTTGCTCCATTTCCGTGTCAGGCTGAGAAATATTCGTACTAGGAAGTATTTGATACTTTTTAATTGTAATAATTGCAGAGATATGCGAATTGAATTAATTTAGTTTGCTGATTTTCTTAATTTCGTAAATACCTTTTGGTTTAAATTTTATCGATGACAATGAAATCAGTTTGAGGAGATTCATTTTTCTCCAACTCAAGTTTGGAATGAACAGATATAAATGAGTTTAAATGAAATACGTTTGAAATATTACAATGTTATTGACTGGCAAATTTTGAGACATTATTAAAAATTACACAAATAAATTAGAAATCAATCATGGATGATTTTGATAGAAGCTCAGAATGTGTAATATTGTCACATTTAGCTTATATCATAGTGTTTTTATTTTGAGAAAGTAATGTCTTCCTTCTAATGTGTAATCATGTCTTCCCTCCAGACGGTTTAGTCGTGTTAATATTTATTTGGCATTAAGTCTGGAAAATCTGATAATTATATTTTCCAAATGAAATAGTCATATCAGTTCTACCTAGTCTATTCTATCCAAATCCTGGATAAAATCTGAATCTATCGGTCCAAAATCTATTCTATCCATACAGCTTGCTTAACGTGGGTTGCGAACCATCGGCATCGACTACCAGTTATCACCGATCGGCAGCCTCCACGGGATATTAATTCTTTGTTTGTATTTAAACTTTTAGTAGCGGTTAACGGTTTTTTAGTAGCGGTTAACGTAGTTTACCTCGTAGAAAGTATTCGACTTTGCTCAGCCTTGAAATGACGCGAGTGAAAGGCGATTTCTTGTCGAATATGAAATACAGTACGCAAAACTTATACAGGATCTTTCTCGGAGTATCGCTCATCCAAAAAATAATTGCGATTAATGCGAACTAACAAGCGACTCTGCCTTTCAACCTCCAAGTATTCGGATTACTGGAAATGCAATCCCTCGGTCAATATTTTAATTAGTTATACTGTTTAAGTTAGTTCAATAACACAGGTCAACAAATTTTTAACTTTTTTGAGGCTAATTAAAATATGTGTATATGAAGTATTTTGTACTCCTAAATCGGACAATAAGCTAATTAGTTTTTTTTTCTTTATTTGGGTTTTTCGCCACTATCTAAAACTCAAAAAATATCAAAAATACCTGTTCTTATTTAAAGAAAGAATCACTGGGTAAAAACAAAAAACCAAACGGAGACAATTTTCTCAGTGATTCTTTTTTGTAATAAATTTGCCTAACGAACAAAATTTTAAAGATATAAAAATGTTATAAAAAAATTTACAAACTTTTAACGTTAACGTTTCGGAGGGTACTCTCCCCCCTTTTTCAAAACTAAACTAAAAAATAAATTATATTAATTTGTAATATATAAAGTAACTGTGGCGTTACCTTTGTCTGATGGCAATATTTTAATAGATGTTATAAATTAGCAAAATTTTTATTAAGCATTTTAAATCCACTTTCAGGTAGAACAAATTCATATATTAAAAATACTTCAGATATTTTAGATAAAATTTCAAACATTAAAATTACAAACCAAAATTTAATGGTTAGTTTTGACGTGGTGAGTTTATTTACTAATGTACCAGTTGATAAATCACTTTTAATAGTTAGAAAAAGATTAGAACATGACACAACATTAAAAGATCGTACTAAACTAAACATAAATACAATTTTGGAATTATTAACTCTGTGCTTAAAACCACATATTTTCAATTAGAAAATGATTATTATCAACAAAATTTCGGAATGGCAATGGGTTCTTCTCTTTCTCCTTTGATGAGTAATATCTTTATGGAGGAACTCGAGAATGACATATTAAATAAATCTCTTAAAAATCCATTAATATGGCTTAGATATGTTGATGATATTTTTGCTATAAAGATATAAATTATCGAGTTAAATATTATAAAGTTTACTTTAGAGATGGAGAGGGAGAATAAATTGCCATTCCTCGACACTTTAATATTAAAACAAAACAACACATTAAAAACTACAGTTTACAGAAAACCGACAAACACAGATAGGTATCTCAATTTGTTTTCAAGTCACGCAAAATCGGTCAAAATAGGAATAATTAAAAGTTTATATGACAGAGCAAAACTTGTTTGTACCGACAGTGATATACTACAAAAAGAAACAAATCGCATAAAAAACATTTTAATAAAAAACAATTACCCAAAAAAATTTATAGATAAATCGTTTAAAAAGTTTGATACTAGACAAAACAGACAAGTTATTAATAACAATAATAATAACTCTCAAACAATTAACCTCACAATTCCTTATATCCGTGGTATTTCTGACACAATTAAAAGAGTAGGAAACAAATACAACATAATAACGACATTTAAAACAAAAAATACTCTTAGATCTCTATTAACAAAGACTAAACCAAACAATATACAACAAAATACCAAAAATGTGGTTTATAAAATTCCCTGGGAATGTGGCAAATTCTATATAGAAGAAACATCTAGACTGTTAGATGTTAGAGTAAAAGAGCATAAAAACCTTCTTAGAAAGGGCGATTTTAATAAACCTAGAATTTGTCAACACACATGGGAATCGGGCCATAAAATCAACTGGAATAATTCCAAAACGGTATTAAAAGAATCGGTAACAAAACACAGAAGATTGAAAGAAACCGCTATAATTAATTTAAATAAAAATAACTGTATTGCTATGCCTTCGGTAGATTTAAATTCAATATGGTTCCCCATTCTAAAGAATACAATTAAACACATTTAAATATTTGAATACACAATCAGTACAATAAACAATCACACAGTAAACATTACCTATATATATTTTTTGGTAGTATGTCACTGTCATGAAAATCTATTGTTGTCAATGTAAGTATCGTTGACATTATATCGTTGACGTTAATTTATATATTACAAATTAATATAATTTATTTTTTAGTTTAGTTTTGAAAACGGGGGGAGAGTACCCTCCAAAACGTTAACGTTAAAAGTTTGTAAATTTTTTTATAACATTTTTATATCTTTAAAATTTTGTTCGTTAGGCAAATTTTTTACAAAAAAGAATTACTGAGAAATTTGTCTCCGTTTGGTTTTTTATTTTTACCCAGTGATTCTTTTTTTAAATAAGAACAGGTATTTTTGATATTTTTTGAGTTTTAGATAGAGGCGAAAAACCCAAATAAAGGAAAAAAAATATATGAACACGCCGCAATCATTCAGACATTACTTAAGCTAATTAGTGTAATACGTACCGTTTTTTGTTATAAGGGGTCGATGGTGGTGGAAAAAAAGAAGACGACATATTTTACAATCTAATTTTAATTTAATATAAACAAGTAAAATGTGTTAAATCCCTGCAAATACATTACTGATGATTATGTAAATAAAAAATATATTACATGAGATGTCGTTCAGCGACAAAAACTCTCATTTTTTCGTCTTGTGTTTTGAAGCATCATCTCTTTTTAAAAACCTGCAGTAGTCGCCCAACATAAATGGCTTCCAGTGTCCCTGGTATCTTGCTTCCATCGTCTTAATATCCTGGTAAAACTACTCTCTTTAGTCGCCGTTTACTGTAACCAAATTTTCCAGAAAAAATCCAAATGGGAGTGTAAAAAATGTATTTTTAAGGACATGCGACACCTTAGAATTTCATAGGCTTTCAAGAGTTCAAATAAAAGATTTTTATAGTTTTCATCTTACTTATTTTCCAGAAATCCTTTCACTACACTTACAAAACACTTCCAAGTTATAAATTCCTTATCTTCTAATTTTTCTTCAAAACGGAAATCACCTAGTAGCTTCCTTATTTGAGGTTTAATAAATATGCCTTCTTTTAGTAACTTAATTGTGGAAATATTTCTTCTAGGTACTTGAAATCATTACCTTCTTGGTTCATGGCTTTGACAAATTTTTTCGTCAATCCAAGCTTAATATGGAGAGGCGGAAGAAGTACCTTTTTTAGGTTAACAAGGGGAGCATATTTTATGTTTGAAGTACCAGGTTCAGAAGATGTTCTATGAGGCCAATTTATCTTACTGTAATGTTTTTTTGTTGCCATACTATACCATAGACACAAAAAACAGTAATATATTCTAAAACTCCCTTGAAGCCCCACTAATAAACATATCACTTTAAAATCCCCGCAAATATCCCATGCATACTGTTCATATTTAACGTAATTTAGTATGGTTGCTAAGTTGTCATAGGTTTCTTTCATTGTCACTGAATGGGCTAAAGGAATAGATGGATTTTTGTTTCCATTATGAAACTAGACTGCTTTTGCAGGTGCATGTTCCATATTAAGCTCATTCATTAAACCGTCAATATCACAACAGACATAGCGATCCCTCCATTTTATAAAACCTATAAAATATAAAACAACTATAAAATACAGAATTAGCAATCACTTACATGGTCAGTAGGTTTTCTCCACATCACAAGAACAGCAAACGGCATAGAATTTTTCTTGCGATGTATTCACTGTATTAAATTTACGTGACAACACACACAGCAAACATAAGGAGCTCAACTTTTATATTGATCTGCAATTTGGAACTTTAAATATAAAAGATAGGCTTTTTTGATTTCCTTAGATATAGATCTAGCTTGTCACTTTAAAATAAATCGCCCGCTTATATAATAAAACATATCCGCTGGATTTTTGCAAAATCGACTAAACTAGACAAAAACTAGAACTTGCCATTTTATATATAATCAACTTAAATACCTGGCTGTACTGTAAACGCGACCGAAACAAACTAAACTATAGAAAAAAATAAAACTCCCTTAAAGGTTCGTAGAATACTGTGGAAATACCCCCTCTGCGGTCTTGTGGTAATTCCTACATTGTCCAGTCCAAAGTCAGGTACAAATAATATCGACCTGTCTAATCTTTCTTTTATAAAATAGTTCAATTATCTTTCTAAATAAATGTTACATTTCGTATTAAAATGGTTGGCCTTAAATCTCCTCATGCATTTTATAAAATTATCTTGATGCCAAGGAGATTTTTATGACATATCTGCTACAGATCACATCTGTTAAAAACTCATACCTTATTTAGGATATATATTTGATATATTTGTTGAAATTCAGTAATACCAATGCTCCAGGGATCATGCTTCAGTGTGTTCATATCAAACATGCAAATACTATTAAACATTTCAAACTAAAAAAATGTAAAGCGAATTGTTTTAAATTATTAGACTACTTTCTGATAGTATTAAATAAATTAGAATAAGTACACACAGAAATAGTTGCACTCCTAGGCATCGCAGAATATACATTACGTTAAACAACGATAAAACTGTTCATGAACTTCCTAAAATATATATTATGGAATCGAGACCGAATAATCTATGCAATATCTTTTTCCAAGGTAATGTGGTCCTTTTCTTTTATTACGGTTTGTTAAGTATTCCCAGCACTTGAGGATTTCGTATATTTTACGAGTGGAATAATTGCAGACAAATGGCAAATGCAAATAGTCTAGTTTATTGATTATGTTCAATTCCTTGGCGCTTCCGGAACTCCTGTTTTATCGGTGGAATTGGAGAAAGTTTGAAGAGATACATCGGAATAAATATAAAGTTAGGAGATATTAAAAATTAGTAAAATACATCAGAAAGTGATATAAAAAACGAAATAGTATTTGCCCAGTGGAAAATTAAAAATAAATCCAAGGAAAGTATTCTTGTAAAATTATTTCTGTTGTGAATTAATTTTGACAAAAATATAAACATTTTCAAAGCCCCTCTCTGGCTAGTATATTTTATTATAGATTGTTAGATTGTATTAATTAATGTACTGGTAATTTCTTTATTGCATTTTAGGATTTTTTTTTAAATTAAATTAAAAAAAATAAATTAATTTGATTAAAAACATTTTTAATTTCGTAAATGATGGTTGTCAGTCCGACACGAGTATGATCTCAGCCACGGCTATTAGTTTTGCTGACCCATTGTTCAAGAATGGGTTTTATCACTATAAATCTGAGTTATCTGAGCCATTGCTCAGATAAGTGAGTTTTGATAGAATTGGTACGCGCGATCCAGTCTGTTTGGCTTTCCGTGCCTGCCTTTGAGCTGCGGCTTTTTGGCGATTATCCTCCTCATGAAGCTGCGCAGCTCTGTTTGTCTTCTCACTTCATTTCGGTCTGTCTCTTGCTGTCTTTTCACATTCGAACACGCTTTTCATAGACTTTTTGAGAGAAGATTTTATTAGGTCTTTATATCTTCTTTTTCGACAACCCAGATTTCGTTTCATGCTCTTTAATTTACCGTAGGCGATCTGCTTCAACATTCCAGTATCCTGCAACCTCTAGTAATGACCTAACCATCATAGCTGAATTTTCATGGTCTGTCCTTTCATGTTCAAGTACCAATGTGCAGGTCCGATAGTTTTGCCATTTTATTCGCAAGATTTTCCGGCATTTGATTTTGCAGCCTTGATTAAATCTCTCAAGTTGTTTTATTTGTTTCCGATATAGGACCCATGATCAGCTCCATGCAGCAGGGTGGAAATTATTATGGTATTGTAAACACTGATTTTAACGTGTTCCCTTAAGTCTCCGTTACTTAACACTCTTCTTATTAAACGTTTAAAATTAACACTGGCACAATTTATTCTATATATAACCTCTTCTTGCCAGTCGGCAGAGTAGGAAATTTGACTTCCTAAATACGGGAAGCATGCTACGTCTTCTAGTGGTTAACTATTCACAACAACATCAGCCGCCTCTCTATCCATATTTGGAACCGTTTGTTGCAGAATTTAGTTTTTTGTTCATTTATTTTAAGTCCGAACGCACCATAGGCCTCACTAAATAATTTCAGCATTGTTTGCAACGCAGACACCCTATGCGCTACAAGTGACACAGTTATCCGCATACTGCAGTTCTAGAACGCTAGCCTTTTTTGTTTTTGATTTGGCTTTAAAACGTTGGTTGGCAGGTTGAATAGGCTTCTATCCAATCTATACGATATTTCAACTGAATGCGGCAATCTGCCTCTCACATGCTGCAGGACAGCGGGAACATACATAGAAAAAAGAGTCAGAGCGATCACACAGCCCTGTTTAATACCGGTCTTAATCTCAAGTCTCAGTTTCTCCCACTTGTGTCAGAACTTTTATCAGGTCAGAAATTTTATAATGTGAACCAACCTAGGCGAACATACTATGATGTTCAGGAGCTTCCACATTATGTTTCTGTCAACGGAGGAAAACGCCCTTGACACATCCACAAAGACCACGAATAGGCTTTTATTCCACGACCTGCTCTGAATCCACAGCGACTCTCCGGTAGTATTAGTTCAGTAATACCAGTCAGTCTATCTGATTCAAGTCAGAATCTTTCCTTCAACAGAGAGCAATGATAAACCCCGATAGTTATTGCAGTCAACTCTATCCCCTTTTTTAAAAATAGGTATAATGCAATCTCTAAAATCCGATGGCATTTCCTGCTTTCTCCAGCACAGGAAGATTGTTTTGTTGAGTTTGTTCACAATCATATTGCCACCAGCTTTGAATATCTCGACAGGTATTCTATCTAAGCCTGCAATTTTATTATTTCTTAGCTTCCGGATTGGCATTTCTACCTCGCCCATAGTGGACTCTTCGTCCATGCTCATTACTATATGTCTTTGAGGGACGAGCTCCAAGATTCTTTCATTAGCCTTTGAGTTCGTGTTTAGCAAGTTTTCGAAATGTATCTTAAATTGACGCCCAAAGATACCTCGAATGTTTTGAAAGAAATGTCTTGAATCGTATCAATCTGTATATTCCTGTATTTCCATTGCCTTTGCTAACCAGTTGTTCTTGAGGTCTCTGATTTCGTAGATATTAGGTTTTTAAAGAATAAACTTGTAGCTTTTTAATGTTTCAAATATTCGTTGTAATGTTCAAATGTTTTAATGTTTCAAACATTTGAAACATTAAAAAGCTACAAGTTTATTCTTTCAAAACTTAATATATACAAAACCTTTCACAAGGAACCAATTGAGAATCAATAAATAATATCAAAAACGTTCATGAAGTATTGTGCATAGTATATGACCAAACATTTGGAATTAATCAAACAAGTAATTTTAATTTGCGGTAGTGATAAAACTATTGAAGCTTTTCATTGCGCCAAAAAGTAATATTTGATTTGACAAGAGTTGATAAATTCCTCGAGTATGCAGACAAGTTAATTAGTTCGTAATTTGTATCGTTCGTAGTGCCTGTATAGATGTATCTCACCTGTCGTATAGTTAAAATTAAATTTGAAAATATTAAATAGTCAAGTGCAATAAAACATTGTAACCAGGTGTGTAAATAAAGTAATTACACAGGTAGCGTAGTGTTTGATCTGGCAACACTGCTGGCTTTCCCTGTGAAATAAAGGTAAGTCAACATCTGATGGGTCTTCAGTACGAGTTTAAACTTCCTAGAGTCACTTGGAGTGTCACTAATGTTACTTGGAGTCACTTGGTGGTCCGTAGCAATTCTTTTCGTAAACCGGGATTTTCTAGAGCGTTCTAAAAATGATTGACAGTAACGGTGCTATATGAAATTTTGTTTCCGACTGGGGCACAGTGCGAGCAAATCTCTTGCAAAACTTGATCAAGGGCCTCTATTTTCACAATGATCTTCTTGACCAATAAATTGAGGATGAAGAAAATCTACGAAAATGGTTCCTAAAAACTTTTCGCACGATTAATAGGACAACATGAGGGAAATATGTCTTGACCTTTTGATGCGGATTGAAAATGATCTTACCTACCCCTGATCATCCCTCTTCATGGGTGAGCATTGACCAGAAATATTAGAAACATTCTTATGTCAAGTAATTAAAGTACATATACTATATAGAAATCCTTTTTTTTTTGCAAGGAAGATATCCCTTGGTATTAGCATAACTAGCATTAATTAAATACCTAGCAAATCAACCCGGTATACTTAATGTCATTACACAGGCATTTCCTTTAAACTAATTACAGTTTTCACCAGTTATTTCATTTATTTATTTCGGACTCCATCTTACTTACTTCCTTGCAACCTTTTACTATTTAATTGTTTCAATGAGTCCCTCGAACTTTTTCCATTGCCATGAATAAAACGTGAACCCAAAAGGGTTACAGAAACAAGTAAAATCAATAAACTAGACTATTTGAATTTGCCATTTGTCTGCAATTATTCCGTTCATAAAATAACAGAAATCCTCAAGCGCCCCCGGGAAATTTCTAATTTCAGAATACTTAACAAAAGGTTCGCGATAATAAAAAATATCGAAACTTACGAAAAGCTATTGCATTGATTATGTAGTATCGATTACGGTATACATATACAGTTGAATATATAATTGATTATATTTACTATTTATTAACATTTTACAAAATAGATATGATGAAACGATCACAGTTGAGCGTTAACTACGAGGTGTCTAAATAAAGTAATGAGAGTGATTTTTATAATTGATTCATTTAATTGAAATTATAATTCTACATTATTTCCTTAAAAGTAGCTGCCTTGAAAAACTGCACAACACTGGAGATAATTTGTTCGCTATTCATAGCAATGCTGGAAATCAATGTTGTCCGATGTTGCCAAAATGGGGTCTTTTGAAATTAATTTTTAATACTGTGAGAAGGAAAAGGTTACAAGGACTTAATTCTGGCGATTAAAAGGACTGCCGAGCCACAAGCATGTTTTTAGTTACCAAACACTCGTTAATTGAAATCGCAGTCTGACAAGGAGTATTATCATGATGCAATACCCAGGTCTTCTTGATGTTCTTTATTCGAAAGCTTTAAAGAATACATTAGTTTTATTACACTAGACTATATAATATTTTCAAATTTAATTATAACTATACGACAGGTGAGGTACATCTATACAGGCACTACGAACGATTCAGATTAGGAACTAATTAACTTGTCTGCATACCCGAGGAATTTATGAACTCTTGTCTCTAATATTAAAAAAAATATTTAAGCTTCTATAAAACTATGAAGCTTAAATATTACTTTTTGACGCAACGAGAAGCTTCAATAGTTTTATCACCACCGCAAATTAAAAGTACTTGTAAGATTAATAAGTAACAATTGCGCAATAGGTTTGGTTATATATCTCTCAAGGGCCACTTCAGCAACCGCATATATATATATATATATATATATATATATATATATATATATATATATATATATATATATATATATATATATATATATATATATATATATATATATTTCCTTGGTAGCTTCAGTGTTGTGAATTGAATTGTTGAGAGTATTAATAATTGATTGATATGGTTGATGAAAAGGATTCAGTTGTCAAAAACAGTTGTCAAAACAATTGTCAAAAACAGTTGTCAAAACAATTTGTAAACTGTTAAAAATATTATTGATTTGCCATAGAGTTAAAATTCGTTTTCCAATAAATATCCAATTGTAACGTCAGAGGAGAGGCCAATTTTCAATATCAAATTACCCGCGCGTCTCAGAGGCAGGCGTAAAGAGACTACATTAACTGTAATTCCAGCTATATAGAACTAGATCCGTTGATTCAATGGGTCGATGTAAAACGTGTGTTTGTCGTTAAGGCATATTACAAAATTAATCACTATTATTAGTTTGGTTATGGTATTAAAACTTGGATAAACACTGTAAAAAAACTGATTCTTCGATGAAAAATAAGCTTAGAGAAAAATGAAAGAACTATATGTATGCTTGCAAGACATAGAGAAAGAGCCAGACCCGCTGTTCGACAAAATCCATTATATCGGGCTTCTCGACTGTTTATTCTCTTAAGATATCGATGAACGCTGTTAGAGAGTTGATTTGCAATTATTTCATCTAGATATGGGGATTTTCTTTAGCTAGCAAGAACTGAAGATTAAATGGCATTTAATTTTTATTGTGGGGTTAGACCTCACAATAATACCAGCGCTGGCACGAGTGTGGAGATCAATACAATATTCGAGCAAAAGTCTATATATTTAATACCAATGTTAAGTATGTCTTGCTCTATGGGTGTGAAACGTAGAAAGTAACGAAGGCAATAATAAATAAACTTCAGAAACAACTCCGCATATTCTGGCTGGACTAGATTCGAAACGAAGACTTGCTCAATCACACAATGCAAAATAAAATTGAAGATGTCGTAAGTGAGGTTGGATTTGGCGCACACACTCAGAAAGCAAAGCAACTGTATAACCGATATAGCATTGGACTGGAATCCGCAAGGTAAAAGAGCTATCAGAAGGCCTGCACAAAGTGAGAAAAGAGTTAACATATTCTGGCTCAAAATCGAACTACAGGGCGTGGTTATTGAAACCCTATGCTCCTATATGTTTCACGTGGAGTGGACTCGATACCTGTTAACAAATTGTTTTGATTATTGTATTATTTAAAAACAACTATGCCATCTAAACGAAGTAAAACTGATACTTCTGCATTAAATAAGAAAGGAAAATGTTATCTTTGGAATGTAAACTAAACATTATCAAGGATTTTGATACAAAACTAAATGTTTGTGAATTGGCAAAGAAGTATGATCTGCCAGAATCGGAAGGCAGAACAATTATTTAAAAAAAAAAGAAAACATTCTCGAAGATGGGAAAAATGCTCAATCTTTGAACCCAAGCATCATTCGTAAACGTCATGGTATTATCGCTGAAATGGAAACAATACTGATATTATGGTGATAACGCTGGGGAACAATTTGAAAAATAATTTCTGTTGAGTTCGATATTTAAGCTGTTTTACACGTAAATTGACATGCTAATTCCAAAACTTTATATAGTTTTTTTCTATCACGTCAAGTTTTTTCTCTACAGTTGTTGCGCATCCGACTAAGCTTGGCGAATCACAGAAGTCACTACTGCTCTCCTACCGGCGAACCTTCTTTGACCTAGGAGTGGGGGCGTGAGTGACGTTGCGATATCCAAAACTAGTTCGGTCAGTTACGCATGAGATGCTAAAGTACGCGGGTCTGTGTCGCTTTGATATAGTGAAGTCAAAATACACATACACAACTAGAGATTTTCGTTATGTCTGCCTCTGGTAGTTCTCGTCGTAAGTGCTTAAATAGCCCTGATTCATTTTGTTATATATGTGGCAGTTTTACCATCCCCATTCAACAGACTAATATTAGTACATTTGTCAGGCAAGCCTATTTTGCTTATTTTAAAGTGAAAATAGGTGACCAAGATAAATCATGAGCCCCTCATAAAGCGTGCAAGCAGTGCGTAGAGAGTTTACGAATGTGGACGAAGAGAACACGTAATAAACTTTCGTTTAGTATACTAATGGTTTGGCGAGAGGCCAAAGATCACTTAAGTGATTGCTACTTTTGCATAGTGAAAACATCAGGATTCAACAAGAAAAATAAACATAAAATTGAGTACCCTAGTTTAGCGTCAGCTATACGCCCTGTGCCTCATTCAGCTGAAATTCCAGTGCCAGTTTTTCAAGAATTACCTTCTTTAGAAATACAAGAATGTGAATCAAGTGAAGATCGAAGTGACTGCACCGACGAAGAATTCAAAATTTCCAATGATTCTGTTCGTAAAGGATGCAATCAACATGAATTAAACGATTTAGCACGAGATTTGGGACTATCCAAAAAGCATCGGAATTATTAGCATCAAGACTGCACGAAAAAAAATTTGCTTGACAAAGGAGCTAAATTCACTTACTATCGATCCAGAGAAAGTGAATTTAGGCAGTACTTCAGAAATAATGACGGATTTGTATATTGCCAGAACGTAGAAGGTTTAATGAAAGAATTGGCCATTTCTAACTATAACGCAACTGAATGGCGATTGTCTATAGATAGCTCAAAGCGTAGCTTGAAGTGTGTTCTCCTACATAATGGAAATTTATACGGTTCAGTCCCAATAGGTCATTCAGTTTCTTTGCGTGAAGAATATGGCGACATAAAGAAAGTCATTGACTTGTTTCAACATAATATGCACCAATGGATCATCTGTGTTGACCTTAAAATGGTCTGTTTCCTTCTTGGCCAGCAACGCGGGTATACCAAGTATCCCTGTTTTTTGTGCATGTGGGACAGCAGAGCTCGTGAGAAGCATTGGGTGCAATCAAACTGGCCGCCAAGATCTGACCTAAGACCTGGTGATCCAAATATTTTAAATCAGCCACTTGTCGACAGAAAAAACATTCTATTTCCACCTTTGCATGTACAACTGGGTCTCATGAAGCAATTTATTAAGGCTTTGTCAATTGAAGGAGACTGCTTTAAGTATATCATTTCGGCATTCCCTAGCCTGTCATATGAAAAGATAAATGCTGGTGTGTTTGATTGTCCACAGATTCGGCAACTCGTTAATTATGAAAATTTCACTCAAACAATGACCGACCTTGAAAGGAATGCTTGATTGGCTTTTAAAAATATTGTTAAAGACTTTCTTGGAAATACACGAGTCCCGAATTACATCGAAATTGTTCAACAACTCTTGGAGAGCTTTAAAAGCTTAGTTGTAACATGAGCATCAAACTGCATTTCTTACATAGTCATCTTGCTAACTTCCCAGAAAATCTTGGTGCTGTTAATGATGAACAGGGCGAGCGATTCCACCAAGATCTAAAGGTTATGGAAGCGCGTTATCAAGGTAGATGGGATGTCAGTATGATGGCTGACTATTGTTGGAGCATTAAGCGAGAATGTTTACAAACTGAACACTCCAGGAAAAGCTATAAGAAGAAATTTTTACCATAATATCTTTTATTTATTTTTTGTATAAACACAATTTAACTTTTAATAATATGTTAACCTCTGTATGAATAAAATATTCTAATCTATTCGGCCAGATCTCACCTTATTTCCTTTCGTATGTACACTTTTACGGTAAAATGAGGGGTATGCTGTAGCTTAAGAACTTGACGTGATAGAGAAAAACTGTGAATATTTTGGAATTCAGAGATGAAAAATTAGTTAAAAACAAGTTACAGATCCAAGTCAACAAAATTGCTGTTCCCCAGTGTAATCAAGTAAGAGTGAAAAAGTGTACTGCAAGTCACGGTGCGATCTCAAGCTAAGCTGAGAGCACACAGCAGAAATATTTTTGAGAAATTAAAAGAAGAAGCTGGGGAGGCGGCCAAAGATGAAATATTTAAACTTGTAACGGGTGGACTCCAAAGATCGATTGACAGGGATGGTTGGCGGGTGACTGTAAGTTAAATCGCCTCTTAGTTTATCGCTCCGAAAATCCAAGAGCTTTAAAAATAAAGCTGGTTTGCCCGTGATTTGGAAATCAAATTCTAAAGTTTAGGTGACAGTTCCTATCTTTTTGAGGATTGGTTTGGTCATCAGTTCATACCCGAAGTCGAACATTGCTGCCAATCAAAACAAATACCATTTAAGATGAATGCACCGGGCCATCCTCCTGCTACTCCCACTAATTTAGACCCAAGTGTGGAAGTTTAATTTTTGCCACCAAATATAACCAGCTTGCTTCAACTAATGGACCAGGGTGTAATCAAAACATTTAAAGCTTATTACACAAGACGATCATTTGCATATCTCCATGAAGCTATGATGCAAAACAACTATATCTCTGTTATAGACTTTTGGAAGCAATTCAATGTTTTACACGCCATGGATTTTCATCATTGGAAAATCTTGGGATGACATTTCACAAAAAACTTTAAATGGCGCCTAAAAAAATCTGTGTCTATTTTTTTTATCAGTGAAACTCCGGCGGAATCAATGCCAGAGTCTGATCAAATTAATTAAGATTGATCTTGCTAGACAATTAAATTTAGAAGTGGATGGTGAGAACGTACAAGACCTGCTAGATTCACATAATCAGGAGATGACAGTTGATGAGCTCCTAGAAATGTGTGAGCAAAACATTGAATAACCTGATTTTTGTAATCCAGTTCAATCTGAAGATCAAATGACAGTTGCAAACCTGGCGAAAGCCGTCAATTTAACTAAAAAAAGGTTAGATATATTAGAAAACATAGACTCCAATGAAGAGCGCGTTTCAGTTACAAAACAGGGAGTAAAAAAATTGTTAACCTGCTCTGAAGAAATTTGTTGGAGAAAAAAAATCTTTGACCTATCAGACGACTTTGCTTGACTGTATGAAGTCCTCTACATCAAAATAACTTCGGTTTATGTTTTTGAATTAAAATAATATTATAATATGTTTAATTATCTAAGATTTGAATATACAATTTTCTGTTAAATTATTGTTTTCTTTAGCCCTTCGTCCCACTTAAACAAAATTTATATGATTTTATATACAAAATTATACTCCGACATACGCGAATTTGACTTACATGGTTGTCGTTCGGTCAAACCTATCGCGTAAGTTTGAGGTCTTTCTGTATTACGAATATATTGTGGCATAAGTGTTGCACCTGTGGTGTCATTGTCTTAAAAAAATACAATTTTGCTGAGGATAGTATGAACATGTCCTGGAAAGAAGTGAAGAAGTTGGACAAGCAAATGTGGAAATAATATAAGGAAAAAAAATAAGGAAATAATCAAGTCATACAAATTGAGACAAAAGGATATGAGGAAGAAATATCGAGGAATATTAGAGAGGGAATGTGGGAGAGATGAGGAGATGGGTAAAGATATTAAACAGGAATGGTGTAAATTGAAAAGTAGCATAACCATGTCAGCAAGAAAAGCTTGTCGATATAGCAGAAAGAGTGGAAAATACAATGGTACAGCTTGGTGGAACAAGAATGTGAAGAATGATATTAAGAAGAAGAAGATTTTATGGAAGACGTATCTAGTAAGTAAAATACTGGAAAAACGTGAAAAATACAAAGAGCAAAATATTGCTAAGGTTATAGTTAATGAAGCGAAAAGGGTGAGCTAACACTGTTTACATCACTCAAAAATTTAAGAAATAACACAGACATAATCCAGAAGCAGATAAATGACAAAGAAGATAAACTATTGACGAATGATGAATGTATACTCGAAAGGTGGAGAGAGTACTTCCAAAATTTACTAAACCCAGACACCATCAACATGTTAAACAAAAATCAAGAAATAATAGACAATAAAAATCCAGGAAAAACAAATGTAAATTTAATAACCGAAAAAGGACTAACAAGACCATATTTTCACCCTTCAACAGATAGTAGAAAAAGCGAGAGAGAAGAACAGAACAGTATATCTATGCTTCATAGACACGGAAAAAGCTTTTGATTCAATAAAAAGAGAAACCGTTTGGAACAGCTTAGAGAAGAAAAATATAAACAATGATCTTATCGCAGCCACTAAAAGCATGTATCAAACCACAACAAACCAAATTACACCTCACATAAGAGTACCTACTCCTTTTACCACAATCAAAGGAGTGAGACAAGGAGGAAGTTTGAGTCCGCTACTGTTTATAAACACAGTGGATGAAATAATCAAAATATGCAAGAATAAATGTAAGAAATACTATGTGGGATGGACAAAGATGAGACCAGTTAATGTATAAATAGGTATATTTGCTGACGATATAGTTCTCATGGCAGAATCTGAGGAAAAATTAAAATTCAACATAGGAGTATGGAACGAAGCAGCTAAAAACTTTGGACTACACATCAATGTAAATAAGAACCAGATCATGATATTGACAAATAACCAAGAACATTGCAAGGAGAGAAAAATAACCTTAAACAACATGGAAATCAAACACACTGAAAAGTATAACTACTTAGGTACTATTATTAATAATAGGGGAAACCAGGACGACGAAATGAACAACAGACTGGCGAAAGCAGGGAGATTGCTCCAATCGCTTAGCAGTGGCTTCTTACACAAAAAAACAAATATCCAAAAAAACGAAGTTAACAATATATAAAACTGATATATGTCTCCACACTAACATATGGATGCGAAAATTGAGTCTTGAATGAACGGCAAAACAGTTTCAAAAGTGCATTGTTTTGCATGTGGTCCTATGTATTTCAGCATTTCCGGAGTGATTTCGTCGCTCCCAGGTGCTTTTCCTAGTTTTGATCTTTCTATGGTTTCTGTTGGTTCTTCTTCAGTTATTAAATTTACACTTGTTTTTTCTGGATTATTATTGTCTTATATTTCTTCATTTTTGTTTAACGTGTTGATGGTGTCCGGGTTTAGTAAATTTTGGAAGTACTCTCTCCACCTTTCGAGTATGCATTCATCATTCATCAATAGTTTACCTTCTTTGTCATTTATCTGCTTATGGAGTATATATTTGTTATTTCTTAAATTTTTCAGTGATCTGTAAAACAATTTTATGTTTTCTGAACTATTCTTCTCCATTTGTTGTCCGAATTTGTACCAGCTCACCCTTTTCGCTTTCTTAACTATAACCTTGGCAATATTTTTCTGCTTTTTGCATTTTTCACGTTTTTCCAGTGTTTTTTTTACTAGGTACTTCTTCCATAAAATCTTCTTCTAAATCTAACGAGATTAATCTAACGTGAAGAACGCTTCACATTCTCGTTCCACCAAGCTGTACCATTGTGTTTTCCACTCTTTCTGCTGTATCCACAAGCTTTCCTTGCCGACATGGTTATGCTGCTTTTCAAATTACACAATTCATGTTGAATATCTTCACACATCTCCTCATTTCTCCAACATTCCCTCTCTAATATTCCCTGCTATTTCTTCCTTATATCATTTTGTCTCAATTTGTATGACTTGCAACGCATTTGCTTGTCCAATTGGGTGCTCCACTCCCTGGTTTCTGATTTTAATTGTCGTTTTCAGCAAATAGTGGTCACTATCAATTTCATACCTTCTCGTTAATCTTGCATCTTTTATTTCTTTCCGTTCAGTTTTTCTCACTGTGGTATAATCTATTATTGATTTTTCCCCTCTAGATGCTACTTCCCTTGTTATTCTGTGTATGCCTTTATGTTGGAATCAGCCATTTGCGACTATTCAATTATTGTCAACCCAAAAATTTAGTAATAGCTTTCCGTTTTTGTTCAGCCTTTCTTCTCCATAAGGTCCTATCATATCGCCCCATACTTCTATATTTCTTCCCACTCTAGCATTCCAGTAGTGTATTCTTGTAGTGTATTGCAGAATCCTACTTTTTCAGTTTTTTTGGCGCCCTCATCAGGCGCATAACATCTGACTAAATTTAGCGTCTTATTTTCTTGTATATCTAGGTCTATTCTTAGTATTCTTCAGCTGATATATTTTTGGTGACGCATTGCTTCGATATGTTTCTTTTTTATCATATATGCTGTTCCCTCTCTTGCCCTTTCACCTACCTTTCCTTCACTATATATCAATACTAACCATTCTCAAGCAGGTCATTCCCCTATCCTTCTTTTTGATCTCCGTTATTGCTAGTATTTCTATACCTAAGTTTTCTATTTCTTTTGCTAGTTTCAGTTTCCTTCCCATTTATTCTTGTCACATTCCAGGTAGCCATTTTGAATGTTCTACATTTCTGCTTTTTTACTTTTCTATTCTCGCCACAGTTTCCTTCTCCAATATTTTTGTTCATTTCTATTACCCCATGTTTTCCTTTATCTCCTACAGGCATTTCCCTTTCCATTGCCACGTATGTTGTCTTTTTATCCTATCTAATTTATTATTTTCTAGTTTTTTGGTGTATTAATCTCTAGTTTTTCGGTCTTATAGTTTCATTTCCAAACTTCATTATAGTTCCATTTCCAGAGACTTCACTCTATCGGCTTATCCAATTTATCTTCATTACACTTATTCGCTTTTAAAGGAGATTTCTTACTTTTTGAGTGGCCCCCGTAGAGTACATCCTCTATATATATTTTCTTTCTTTCTTCATCCATATATTCATCATAGTCGGTTGCACTCATTTTTATATTTTCCTTTTCATTGTATTTAGCAGTTACCAAAATATTGCGTTTGGTTTCTCAGTACGGACCTGGCACCTGTTCAATTTTCGGCTGGTGATAACAGGCATCGTGATAACAGGTGAATAGAAAAGCAAAAACTGAGATGGTTCGGTCATCTAAACAGAATGGATCAAGACAGACAAACCAAGAAAATTTGGGAAGCTAGAGCGGCGGGAAAGAACAAAAGGGGAAGGGCGTGCAAGACATGGAATAAGAGTATCGCAGAAACAATCCAAAGAAGAGGTAAAACATGGCAGGAAGCAGTTAAGCTGGCCAAGGACCGTTGGTTCTCCAATTAAGGAAAAATTTCATTAACACATGAAATGTAATTTCACCTCGATACCTCCGGGTATCAAGAGGAAGGATTTATATAATATATATATCTATCTATATATATATATATATATATATATATATATAATATATATATATATATATATATATATATATATATATATATATATATATCTATATATATATATATATATATATATATATATATATATATATATATATATATATATATATATATATATATATATATATCTATATATATTCGATATATATATATCTATATATATATATATATATATATATATATATATATATATATATATATATATATATATATATTATATATATATATATATTATACTATATATATATATATATATATATATATATATATATATATATATATATTATATATATATATATATATAG